>JACSZP010002548.1:0-10160 GCA_016161895.1 Pinna nobilis | reverse complement strand
AGAGAGAGAGAGAGAGAGAGAGAGAGATGTCAACTGTAGTGTTAATTCAAAATAGATTTAAACTTTTAAATTATCTCGTGTTCATAAAAGGTGGTAAGCCATCTTATGATATCCACCCAAGGTCTTCAGAACGAAATCCGCCTTTTACGACGTTGAGGATTCCCGGGCCCCCAAAGCTAGATAATAAAATCCGATGTTGATCTGTCAGGAAACGACTGACTGAAGGAAGCGGATAGTTGAACGAAAATCATCACATTGGAAAATGTCTTCAGAAGAGGTCAACGCCTCTAGCACTATACATGTTTTATATTTTCAGAAGCAGCGGTCAAAATGTTTGTTGCTTATAACAAGATTACCTGGATACTGTCATAACTGAGTTGAAATTTATTTTGATATTTCTATTAGATAATGAGATAGGTGCATCTATTAAGATGTGTTCCTCCTCCAAATAGGGTAGATTTACCCAGACGATATAAAGTGCTTTTTGACAGATTTAATGACTATGAACATCATTTTTCTGTACCGGGGGTTCATTACAGAAATGGATATAATTTTTAAAAGTTCATATATGTCAATATCCCATCTCTTTATTTCGCACGCATTCTTTCATTCCAGAATTTAAATCACCCCAAATTTATTCATCTTTGGATGAATGACTTTCCACCTAATATATCATTTTTATTAACTCTACAGCTGTGTGCTTCATTTACTTTATGATACGTATTAAGAGATTTTTTGGGCGATCAGATGTTGTTTAAAATACTCCGTCTTCAAAGCGCTGCATTTCAGTGGTAATATTTTATATTTTATACGGATGTTTTAAATAAAGGGCATTTTCTGCGTCACCGAACCACCAAAGCAGTCTCGACCTCTATCCATATTTGCTCTGCATGGAGATCTTTTCAGACTGTTTGGAGATGAAAGGGAATTGGCTTCGATTTAAGAGAGTTATAACTGGGCATGAGATGGTCAAATGTGGATTTCCCGATTTTATTGAATGATTCACCTGTTTCTTTGTCAATAGTTCGGGCGAGAGTAATTGACTTTTGAAACCGGGAAATATTTCCATCTTTCGGTTTATGGGTATTAGCTATTAATTCAAAGACTCCATCTTCTCTAGATAATCTTATGTTAGGATATTATTTACTCAAATGAACTCAGGCATCAACAGGGTGTTTAGACTTGTTGTTAAATACATTACAGGTTTTATGGGTGCTTGTTTAGTCTAATCAATATGTTTTTTCTCTGCGTCTCTGTGAGGTACGCTAAATCGTATGCATGTTTGGGAAGGTATCTGAGACGAGAGGGTCGTAAGAAATCATGGTGGTCTGGATGAAATATATAGATGGTTATACGGAAGCATATAGTGGAGCCTCATTAATCCGGACGCCTTCGTTTTCAGGCAAATTGTCAGGATAAATGAAGCGTCCGGATAACTGAAACATATCTCTCTTATCATGTTCATACAAAGTATGAACATGATACTCTAATGACTAATACAAATTTAAATCCCAGGAGAGAGAGAGAGAGAGAGAGAGAGAGAGAGAGAGAGAGAGAGAGAGGTATAAACATTTCTGTATTCCACATTATTTATTTCCACGGATATATCGTGTACACATTAGTGTATGATAAAAATTTAAGTTATCCTTTCTTAGTAACCTATTTCACATTGTAAGATTGGCAACACAAATCTAAATTGTGAGATTAATCAGCTTTAAAAAAGCAATTCAATTCTTTGTTCTTTGACTGTGCGTTACCTCAACATACATAAAGAACTCAATTCAGTTTAAAAGTAATCGACTGTTCATAAGGTTATCAAATTATCCAACTTACAATGTGTATTTTTGCACTTCTGTGTTTCATTTGAAAGAAGTAGGTAGGGTGCTGAATGTGCGATGTCACTCACATTTTCACTTTTACCCTTTCATGGGCATTGCCTTTGAGAATTTGTTTTGGCAGGGAATTATGTCCCTATTGGTGTGTCATGTCGACAGTAATCCCTGATCCCTGGTCCCATTCCGTTAGTGCTTTGCAATTGATTTCTACGTTGAGACCGTTGTTACTCCGAACTTGGCATATCTATTAAGGTGCGTTCACACCAATCCGTTTTATTTTTTCGTCCGCACCCGTCATCCGTCAAAATGGAATCAACATTATTCATTTGAAATGTACAAACATTCTCGCTTCCGTACCCGCTTCCGCACAAATCGATCTGAGACCGATTTTTGACGGAAGCGGGTGCGGATGCGGACAGTAATCATGACGTCACGGGTACCTTGGAGGTTGATCTCGCCTACAACTATGTTTATTTTAATATATTTTGACGTACATACATGACGGATGACGAACGACGGTTGTGGGTGCGGAAGCGGACGAGAAAAAACGGATAGGTGTCCACGCGCCTTTAGGACTTGTTTTTCATATTTTCATTGGTAATTCTCCAATTTCATTTTGCACATTAAGTATCAGTTACATATTCTGGCATAACATTATATATAGTATAACTTCGTTATCTGTATCCCATTGATAAAAAATGCCCACCTTCTTTTCTGCACCTTCTACAGATGAATTAGCATGCTCTATAAAATAACAACGGGACCAGCCCTCTTGTGCCACCGCCTTTACTATCCTCATCGATGCTATATTTAAAAAACAGATGTTTTGTCGCAATTAAGGCATGGCTTGGGAATTTATTACTTAATTTAGGGGTATTGGTGCCTAGTAGAGATAATTCAGAGGTTACACTCTGTTGTTAATCAGAATACACTTAATTTTCTTCACAGTGAGCAATTTCAACATCAATCCACGGTTGGTTCAGCAACACTGGAACGCCCTCTAATTGTTACTATTTATTTACTAAGATTCATTTGTTGAGAACATTATATTTCTTCATAAGAGAATGCATTTTTCTCTTGAAGTTATAAACTCGCTATTTGCTATTGGCCCAGAATAATTGGAATCGTTTGTTAATTTGACCATTTGCGTACATATGATTATATAAGTACAGAAGCACGTTTTGTATTATAAGTTTTAAATAGACTTTTTTATGAGAGAGAGGCAGAAATGCCCAAGGATACTGTTTAAGGATTTCATGACTGCCTAGAGTGAAAGTTTTCCAATTTACTCCTGGTTTTCCTTATTTTTACTCATTTGTTATTTTAATACCTTTCAGTAATTATAGAAAACTACCTAAATCTAAATGTAAATTAGTCATACCACTCAGGGACATATATTACTGTGGGATATTGAAAAAAGATGACAGTTGAAGATACCAAGGGAGCAATAAAAACATAGATCCAAAGGCAGATCAAACCATGGCCAAACCAAAAAGAGTAAAGAACACAAACAGAAATAAACACAACAAACGTGTAAAACCAAACCAATAGAGTAACAAAACCCCCACCAAAATCGGGTTGAGCTCAGGTGCTTCGAAAGGGTAAACAACTCCTGCTCCGCGCGCGGCACCCATCGTGTCACATATTTTCGAATACAAGAATAAGTTACATCGGTGATGGTCATGAACATGTCGATATTTACTGTGACATAGAGCCACGATCATTACTGTCTGGTTCATTTGTATTGGTTGTATTGTCTTTTAACGTCCCGCTCTTTCACTTATATGGAGACGGTGAAGGGCGACACATTTTTTCTTTGCTCGGCACTTATGATCATAGAGCAGGAAGGGTTCTTTAACTAGCCGACACCTACTGTGACACGGGGCCTCTGTTTTTACCGTCTCATCCGAAAGACAGGGAAAACCAACCACACTGTAGATTGGACTCGAATCTCGTATCTCTCGGTCGTCAGTCGAAGCACTATGCCACGGCGGCCCCGGTCCTCCAAAATCATTAAGTGTGAAACGGGAAATATTTTCGTCCGCGTTTTATTTTCGGTCCCTTCGCCTTAATCGTCAAAGGGCGAATTCAAATTTATTGACTATAATTATGACATGACTGGGCGAATTTAAAACCCGACGAAACTGTTTGCAAGTACATTAGGGTGAAAATAATACTGGGCGAAGAAAACGCTATATACAGAAGTTGAGTTGAGTCAAATTATATAAAAAAGAAACATATTAACGGAAGTACAGCGACATTGCATCATAAAAGTTGACGTACTTTAAAATATCGAATCCGTCATAATAAACAATTCAGCAATTTATCAAACTATTGTTAATTCATCATTTCTAAATTTCCCGCTGGCATTGATTTATTGGAAGAATGTTCAAATTTCGAATTATAGATCAGTGTCAATGGTGAATTATGAGCAAATAATCATCTGTTTAAAATGCGTTTTGAAATTGATATTCAGAGTCAAGATTTTACAGCAGTACTTCCCGAATTTGTCTGTGAGAGAGATGTCAAAGTCGTCATCTAAAGTGCGGTAGTGTGAATGAACTAGCTCTAAAGTACATCAACTTTATTTTACAACCGTTTATTTGTGTGAAGGCTACAATCATGTCGTAAAAGTCCAAGAAAATGAATTAACAATCGCTGTTATTGTTGTTTTGTTTTGTTTCATATACATGCATTTTATTATTGTTAATTCTACTCTAAACATAGAAACTCAAGTTAAGGGAAATATCAAGAATGGTCATTTGGGTCTAAGCCATTGAATCCATGGTCAAAAGGCAAATTATTTTTCTATGGCGGTTGGCTTGGTAGTAGATACTCAATAAGTGGTCATTAATTACACCATTTTGTTATGATGTTTTTGAGTACGAAATAATCTAAAGAGAAAGAATTCCGGGCTTTTTTTCAAAACTGAACTGATATGATTTTATTGACATTGTATTTTGTTTTAAAAGATAAACTTTGAAAAACTGATGCTTCTCTATGAGAATTGTCATGATTAAAAATTCGTCAATAAATGAATAAATAGATATAATGCAACAACGAAATTTTCTATTTTCACAGTATTCATTTAAACAAGTGGCGATAACCTTTAGTTTTGGCCTCGGTAGAACAGGAACATTAGTACATATAATTATTGCGATTCCTGCAATATATTCATCTCCAGTAAAGCTCAAAGTGTTCATCAGTGATGCATTTTAATACGGCTCATATGAAAAAAAATATATAAACAGCGAACGATAGAAAATTTATGTACGACAAATATATGGAGGAATTCGGAACAATCGCCTTCTATCTACGATTTCATGGTGCCTAGGGTGACTTTTATTCCACCAACGTTTTAAACAGCAAGCTGTATTTTCCAACGCACTCGTAACGTTCATTCTACATTTATTATTCAGATCTTTACAGACAAAAACAAGGGTCTTTGTAAATGTGCCCTAACTTAAGTGACATTCATTGTGTTGATGATGTTTTTTTCTAGACTGGAATTCAATGAAATGCATTTTCTGATTAAGGAGTAGCCCAATGTTCTGTTTCATCAAACGCCATTAACGTCCAAAGATATTTAAAGTAGAACTAATACACATGCGTTAAAGAAAGAATACATTTCATCCAAACTGTGTCAAATGTAGTAATCTATATGTTACATCGACTCAGTTTTCTTCAAATTTGCACTTGCTAAACGTTTTGGCGGCCTTGTATATAAGTTGACTTTATGATCCAGTTATCACAAGCTATTGGTCGCTCAGTAAGACGGAGTCTATATGTCACTTTCTATTCATGCAAATAAGTTTACGAGGTCCGTTATCGTCTTTATCTAACGTCAAACTATATCTACTGTAGAATGTCCGTAATATTATCTTACTTCGTGTATTTCTTTACTCCGGAGGTGGAAACGCGGGAGCGTTTTGTATTTACAATGTCTCGGATACCAGTATTGTTCCTCCACACTTTTTACAGTGTCGCTCCTTTGTCCGTCTTTCAATTGTTGCTAATAGAGTTCATCAAATTTATGTTTATTGTTTAAGCTATTGGTGGCTTAATATAGAAGCGACCCCTTTCCCCTCTTGCTTAATCTTTATTCATATGTTTTATGGTCTAGTTTCATTACTAGTTGAATGTTGCATAACACGTGTTATGAATGAGTATGTAAATCATCATTGTATGACGTAAGTTGTTGTTATTGATACCGTCGTCTGCTTAGACGCTAAGGAATCGTTTGTTTTTCACGCTTATATAAACTATTTACTAAATACGAATGAGCCATCTTTTAAAATAACCATCATTTGTTCAGATTTTGTCATAAAACGCTTCAATTTAATTTATAGGTACACATACTCTGTTTTTTTTTTTAGACCTGAAGTTATTTAAGTTTTCGCTGTTTAGAAATTTATTGACCAAAATGATTTACATTCACAATACATGTATCTTTATATATGTATTCCCAATGATTATCAGAAACAGATTATAAATTGACATATTATGCAAATTATACAAGTGTCTAGTTTGAAATTATTGATAGAATATCAAAAAAGCAATCGCACTTAGAATGACGAAATTTTTATTTCGATTTTGAATTAATATTCATTTTGTTCTGTAGTCTCTTAATGTATACATGTTTTTTAACATCTCAATATAAATTTGTGTGTGTTTTCTTGAGTACTAATTCATGCAATTCAAAATTAGAAAATTGTACACGTACTTGTGATCGAAACTTCCGGAATACATGGTTTTTTTTTTGCTTTGTTTTTTTGTTTTGTTTTGTTTTGTTTGGTTTTTTTTTGTCAGCTTGTATGTGTCTGTCAGTCTATTTATCCGCATGATCTTCAGCCGTAGCCATAACAATCAAATTGTAAATCGATATATGACTTCCACTGTTACAAAATTGCACCGGAAATATTGACAACACAAAAATCACTTTAGAAGGACTATATATTTGAGCCTTGGCGGTAAGCGTTTTTGTCTTCTGATTGTAAGGTTCTGGGTTCGAATCCTTGCTGTGAACTTGGCTGGTTTTCCTGTCTTTCGGATGAGAAAGTCAAATCCGAGTTCGCATGTTACAGCAGGTGAGGGCGCTACAATGGACCATCATTACTTAATGACCAAATTTATATCCCTTCTCCGGCATAGGGTCACGCCTTCGTACAAGTGAAAGATTTTGGGGTAGACATATTAAGCCATACATATATCAATTATTGATATTTACCTTGTCTACCATTCAATTTATTTCAGGTTGTCACAGACACGATGAAAATGAAGTGCCGATGTCACGGAGTTTCCGGTTCCTGCGCAGTACAGACATGTTGGAAATCAATGGCAGATTTCAGAAAAGTTGGCGCAAAAGTTAAGGAGAGATATGAAGGCTCGATAAGAATTTCACGTCGATCTCTTCGGAAACTTAAAAGGCGAGAGAAAAAGAAAAGAACGGTGCCTATAGCACCAGGTGAACTTGTGTTTGTGCATCGGTCTCCAAACTATTGTAGGCCGAACCCGAAGAAAGGTATTTTAGGCACAAGGGGGCGCGAGTGTAACAAAACTTCTCATGGACCTCATAGTTGTGACCTGCTGTGCTGTGGACGAGGCTACAATACTCAGGTTCTACGGTATGTAGAGCGCTGTCACTGTAAGTTCATCTGGTGCTGTTACGTAGATTGTAAAAAGTGCGAAACTGTGGTAGATAAACACACGTGCAAGTGACGTGATGTAAATATTCAGTGCTCTCCCTTTCTAATAAGGATCTGAAATAAAGTGTAGAAACTGACCCCTGAGTCAGTCTAAAATCACACGTCTATTGACCTATAGACTGACATCCGGTTCAGATGTGAAGAGGAATCATGGGATCGCCCTTCAGTATCCTCAGTAAAGTGTGTGTAGCAAAACCGGATGATGCGCATACCACGTGATCTTTATTACTAAGTAACAAACACATTATAGTGTAGTAGATTGTTATAACTCACCATAGCGCATAAGACTCATTCGTAGTTGCAATTTAGAGAACTCACTTTTCCATAAGAAACCATAGAATAAATGTGTAGATTGAAGCTGAAAGCAAGGGACATAATTTTACTATGGTGGTATACAACTCACAAACAAAGAGAAAACGGCGAGATATTTTATCTAACTAGATACCTACATCAGCTGAAACTTTGTGCTGGTCTCGATGTGCAAGGAACAATGGGCAATTTCTTTTCCTATGGTCGAAAATTTTGAGCCTATAGATTCGAACAAATTGGAAGGCATGTTTATGCTACAATACCGCCATTAACATCGTTATGCGTAAACAATTCCAGAGTAATGTCATCAAAGAAAATTCGGGAAGGAATTCGGGGAATTGGGGGAAAAATATGATTGAATGTGTGAATTTTAAAGAAAGCAAAAAATAAAACGCGATGGATCGATATGAATTCATTAATACAATTGTTGAAATTTTGGCATATTACATCTTGTATGATATTATTTTCTGTACCTTTTTGTGCATGTTGATATGTACATAAATTTGCATAAAACTTCTATCTCGTATACGCTAATTTATAATTTTCTCAGACGCACTTCGTATATATAATTTAGATATATTTTACAAGGTGGTTATTTACTAGCCTAGCGCACGTAAGATATTGACACGGTCCGAGCAATCCTTAGTTGTGTAGGTAGCTTTGCTCTTTCAGAATACTAATTGTTATGTATGGAATCAGATTTCTGTAAACATAGATATTGTCACACGTCGTTAAATTGACGATTCTTTTCTTTGGGAACTATACGCGTGGGGGTATTTTTCGCGAGTGTCAAATCCTTGTTGATTTACTTCGTGTGGGAATAAATACATACATGAATTACACAGCAGGGATTGGAAGGCAAGGGTTACATACACGTATACTCCAATATATAGTTTAAATTTCCCCACGCGTGTATTTTCATGTTTACAAAGCAGATTCTAACCAAAGTCTTTTCTGGATACTGAAGCTTGCCGGCATGATATCTTTTATAGATCCTTATTGTTGGCTGATTGGATGCGTGTTGTTGTTTAACGTGTTGTTGTTTAACGTCCCACTCAAGAATATTGAAGAATATCAGTGAAGGGCTATAAACTTAGCCTATGCTCGACCATACTATCATAGAGCAGGAGGGTGTCTTTAACATGGTTTTGACCGACTCAATCGAGATCTTTATTGAAATGAAATTAACAGAAAACATGGAATCGATGATAATCTGTCAGCCTTCATTTTTCAAAATGTTTTGAAGATGTTACTTATTAAATGATAATAAAAATTTATCCTGGCATCTTTGTAGATCCAGCAAAGTTTAATAAATTCTAATTGAATGTGTATACATCACTGTCCTACATGTCATGAGATCTGAGCGGTGTATTTGAATTTGTTTTTAAAAAATTATCCATTTGTACATAATATATTGTATATAGCAACGCTAATACTTTTACAGTCGTATCCACATCAAATGTATCCATTTGCACTGTCCGTCCCAGGTTTTTAATATTACAATGGTAAGTTGTGATATGGTATGCTATAACTATCGCATTGTAATTTAGAATTTTAAGAAGACTTTAGCAATGAACCCAGTCGTCTAAAAAAGAACAAGGTTTCATACTAGATATCAATATTTCTACTAGATCACATATGCATAATGTAAGTACAATCTGTTTGATGTATATCCTCTTAATATTTCAAAGTTTATAACTTGGTAAGTCGGTATTGTTGTGGTATTTGTGTAGATATTGTTCTTTGAAAATATAAAAGCAATTGTACTTCAACTTTTAAAGAAAAATGCAGAAGATACTAATTAACATTTAAGGCTAGAAATCAAAATTCAAAGGTCGAATGACATCATATATTTTTTCCATTTTTTGCTAGAATACAAAATCTATTGGTTCCTTGTTTTCTCAAATCCCGTTTGAGCGATCGCCCCACGGGATGAGAGGGGGCGGAGGTACATGTACTACAGTTAAGATCCTGTAATAGCTCGGATGGCACAGATGATGTATCCGTTTTTGTTTTGTTTTGTTCTTTTTTTTAATTTTTTTAGAAATTAAGCAGAAATGACCATGACATGTTATCAATTTCAAGTCTCGTAAATAGAGAAAAGGCATGTCTGAAACTTTAATCGAATAAACGTTGGTAAAAAAGAAATTTGACAAATGGTGAAATTCGAAAGTAAGTCCACGTTTAGTGAAAACAATTTTAGCCTGGACCCGGATAATTTTCATGTATCAGATGCGATCTGATAACCGGTATTGTTCTGTAAATCGCTAATTTTACATGTACATGTATTTGCGGGGACAATTTTCGCGTG
>JACSZP010002545.1:4773-14941 GCA_016161895.1 Pinna nobilis | reverse complement strand
GATTTGGCTGTGACGGGCGTATCATGTGCTCGGAGGCACTCTTGTTCTGCTTTAAGACAAAAAGCTCTGGTGATTTTGTTTATTTTGTTTAGAAATTATTAATCTGCTTTTGCATGAACTTAATGCAGATAAGACATTCACAATCGATATGTTTGACTCTTAGTCAGATCACATGACATACATGTTTCAGCCTAACTAAAATACTAGATCACATGACATAAATTGTGTCAGCGTAGGTCACAACACTGGCTCACACGACATACACATGATAGAGTGCTATTTTTACACCCCCAGAAACAAAGTTTTGGGTGCATATTGCTTTTGGTTTGTCTGTCTGTTTGTTTGTTTGACCTCGTGTCCTTGACCTTGTGACTTTGACCTACATGTATGACTAATGCTGTGGTACTCTTAATAGCTGCTATCTGGGGGCATTAGTGTTTCATAAACACATCTTGTTATTTACAGGTGATTGACAGCCGGTTAATATCAATGTTTGATGCCAGAGAATTAGAGTTAGTCATTGCTGGGACTGTAGAAATTGATGTGAAGGATTGGAGAAAGCACACTGAGTACAGATCAGGTAGGGTCAATTTCAGGTATTTGAGGCCGCCATGGCCTAGTGGTTAGCGTGTTTGACTTTGAATCTAAGGGTACAGGGTTAATCCAGGCAGCGCCACACTGCGGTTGGCCGTCCCTTTTTTAGGGATGAGACAGTAAAACCGAGGTCCCATATCACAGTAGGTGTTGGCATGTTAAAGAACCCTCCCTGCTCTACGGCTATAAGTGCCGAGCATTGGCAAAATCATCGGCACACTGTGACCTCTCCATATGAGTGAAATATTCTTGAGTGGGACGTTAAACAACAATCCAACAACAACAGGTGTGTGAACTCTGAACAGGGATGTGAGTTATCATCATAGAGCAAGAACAAAACTATAGTAGTTTTTTGTTTTTCAGTTTGACTGGTGATTGAATTTGTTATTAATTTGATATGAAATATTAATAACTGAAAATACATGAGTTTCACATTGGAACATACTCCTTTGATGAAGTGGCCTCTCAGAATTTAGTCTCTATTAACCCTTGACTGTAATCTTTCTTCTGTCCTTCACTTGGAAATATCTTCAAATTCAGACACTTTGAACTCACTTTAGATCAGAAGCACATGATTGGATTGGTAGGGCATGGTAATGTAGGGTTTTGACAGTAAATTAACTATTACTGAAATAAAAAAAACACATAAAAACCATTGTTGTACCTATGGGATTTTTTGTGTTTATGCCCTCATGGGTATTCATCCCCTTAGAAACACCAAAACCAACCAGAGTAAAAGAGTACTGAAGCTGAGTCTTTTTTAGAGTGCCTTGAATTTGATCTCTGTAGGGGACTTGTATAGGTCAGTGGTCAAACATTTTTTTCACTGTTTTCTGGATTAGTTGTTTTAAACTAGGAAAAACACATACTTATTTGCAGAAGATAATAATTATGTGAGTTACAAATTTGCTTTGCTTTGAATATATGTTAAAACCAATATGTAATATAAGGTGCTTCAATGCTATTTGAATGTTGAAAAAGAAAGTGAATTATTGAATGTTGAAGAAGAAAGTGAATCATTCATAAGAAAACATAAAAGGTATCGCTGTAGGTGAAATTTCTATTATATGAACAAGAACTTAATAATGATTGGATTATTACAAATATATGGGAATTGAGAAATAAAACTAACATTTCCGTATTAATTTGTTATTGATCAAGTCCATAAGCTAGATGCTAATCACAATGAAAGTGCAATAAAACTGTGGGAAATAAGAAATGGAATATTCCCAGTGGGACACAGGGTATTATAGATCAGAACACCTGTCAATATGTCATATCACACAGAGCTAATGATTAGTACCTCTAGTATTAAACTTTCATACTCATGTTTGAAAAAATCAATAAAAACTGAAAAGAAAATGAGAAGGTCTGTGTAAATAAGGAAGTGATGGTTAAAAAATGGTTAATGAATACCAAGTAAATTTGTATGTCAGGCATAGCAAGACAATGCCAAACATGCAGTATTCATGCAATATAGTCTTACTAATTTAGTTTATGATACTGCAAAAAACCAAATAATTACTTCCTTCATCAAATCCTTCAGTTAAGAACAAAGTAAAGATCATCAGACCATATGCCACAAGTGATTTGGTGGAAAGAAGTATTGTTCTGGGGTTGTGTTAAACATCGAGTGCTCCTTGGTTGTGCATTCTTCTTTACAGTTTGCTGAGTCATTACTAACTGAAGGTATATATGAGGGGAAGATATCTCTTGATTGGCACACCTCACATTGTGAGAGGGATTTTATGCTATTGCTCTGGCATGAGTGTTTTTATTAATGTTTAGCTTTTTTAGGTCACCTGAGTTAAAGGCTCATGGTGACCTATTGCGATCATGTGGTGTATGTCGTCGTTAATTTGTCCGTCATGCATTGTCCGTTGTTAACCCTTCCCTTAGGGCCCCCAAAAGGGTCAAATGAGTAATAAAATTGAGCACATCTTTAAAATTCTTCTTCTCACAAACCAGCAATCAGATTTCGGTTGAAGGTTACAGTCCTTTTTGAAATTTATAAATATCAGTTAAAGCCAAATATCTCAGAAACTACAGAATTTTCAATATATGGTTATGTTGCATATTTGTAGAAAGCAATGAGTTCTATCATCATGGAAAGTGTCATGGTCATTGGGTCAAAGGTCAAGGTCACAGAGCAATTTGAAACTTTCGAAGCCAAATTTTTCCGAAACTGTTGGATTTTTAATATATGGTTACGGTTGCATAATTGTAGAGAGCAACAAGTTGTACCATCATGGAACATTTCAAGGTCATGGGGTCATAGGTCAAGGTCACAGAACAATTTGAAATTTTCAAAGCCAAATATCTCAGAAACTTGGATTTTCAATATATGGTTATGTTGCATAATTGTAGAGAGCAATGAGTTCTACCATCATGGAAAGTGTCAAGGTCATTGGGTCAAAGGTCAAGGTCACAGAGCAATTTGAAATTTTTGAAGCCAAATATCTCAGAAACTATTTAATTTTCAATATATGGTTACTGCCACATAATTGTAGAGAGTGATGAGGTCTTATTTTAAAATAAAAATCTCAAGGTTGCCATGTCAAAGGTCAAGAGCACAGAGCAATTTGAAATATTCAAAGCCAAATATTTAAGAAAAATTATAGTAATTGGATTTTCAGTACATGAATGCATTATTGTAGATAATGATGAGTTTTGCCAAAGAGCAAGATCACAGAGCAATTTGAAATTTTAGGAGAAATCTGACCAAATGATTCCATATTTTTCTCATGGGCCCTATTTGCAATTTTATCTAGTTTATATGTTTGAGTAGGGAGGACAAAATTCATCAGGGTTCCTTGTTGGTATATTGTAAATGTAACCATGTTTCCTCAGGTCACCGTTAAGGCCCAATGGGCCTCTTGTTTCATTAGAATTTTTTTTTATTACCTATGATAGCTAGGATGACCAATCTTGCACACATGATACACTTTGACCTACAAAGATGGAATATAGTTTCAGATGTGGCCAGTGTCCTATATTTTCTGCTTGACAAAGGTTTTTATATATATCTGTTTATCTCATATTAAGCGGGTTTTGTGTACTTACAGGCTACCATGATCAGCATCAGGTGATACAGTGGTTCTGGGAGGCCATAGAGAAGTTTGACAATGAACGCAGACTTCGACTCCTACAGGTATGTATGTCAGGAATAACACCTCTTGTCGAAGTGCCATCTATAGGTCTTAGTTTAGAGTATGACTAGACAAGTATTTGTTTGATGGTTGAGAAAAACTTTACTATACACCCAGATGAGATAAATATTGTAGCCTTGTTGACAAATTTTACAAAAGTTTTATCATAGGGTTATTTATCAGGTAGATTCATATTGGCCTAGTTATTAGGCAGAGGTCTATCATATTAGCCTGAGGGGAAGCCAAAGGCAATACAAACAGAGCGAGGCCTAATAACTAGGCCAGTATGAATCTACCTGATTAATGACAATTTTATTAATAAACAGAATTAATGAACATCAATGGATCAAGCAAAGCTATCAGACTTATGTTTGAACTCATGTCTAAACTTAGCTTAGCCTAAATGCCACTATTATTCTGTTTTCTGATCGTCAGTCTTGCATCGGACTCCCTTGGACTTGTTCCGCTTGGGTTTCTAATTTCCAAAATGTTTTGAATAGTAGTTGTGCCACTGTTTGGCACGTTTTCCATATTGGCCAAGATTCCATAATGTACGACTTTTTTTTTATGTATTGGCTGAGTTTTCCAAATATTGGCTGAGTTTTGTACTTGTATTGGTTAGGCAGTTAAACCCGTACAAATTGCAACTGTAATTTGGAGTTGAACTTGCCGTTAAAGGATACTAAGTTATTTCCAAAGAAAGAAATGTAAATGGAATTAGGTAGACTGATCTTTGGTTTTGATAGATCTAAACTTAGAAATTATTAGTAATTACTGAGATCTAAACTTAGAAATTATTAGTAATTACTGAGTATCTTGGTTTTACAAGATGCTTTGTCCACCTGTAGTTTGTATTTAAGATTTTGTTTACTTCATGAATGTATTTGATACACTTTTGCATTATGCTGTAAACTTAGGTCTGATTTCATAATAAGAAGTAATACTTGTAATATGCAGTGGTCTTAACAAGTAAGTAATGTATGGTTTTATCTAAATCTAGATATTTATCTTTGCTAATGAGATAGTATAAAGTTTTTCATCGTACTACTCCTCTTAGATCCCTTTATAAATTAATCTATGTTACAGCTGGGCTTCAATGACACTCCGCCATTTGGTAAAATTTTTCATGTAACCATGGTAACATATCACTTTTGTGTCATTGCAGTTTGTAACGGGCACTTCTAGTATACCATATGAAGGGTTTTCAGCTTTAAGAGGTAGCAATGGTCCAAGAAAATTCTGCATTGAGAAATGGGGTAAAATTAGCAGTCTTCCCAGGTAAGCGGTGATCATTTCTCCTCTTTTTTATTTTATCAGAAATACTCAGTCTTAGACATTTTCAGTCAGATCCTAGGACAAATAATTTACATATTTACTATTTGTCTCAGAATAATATATATGGCATAAATGGAAAATTTATAAAGATATTCATTAAACTGACTAATCAAGGTTTCTATATGCTTATAAATCTTGGTTGGTTATTTTTTTGGGGTAAATTTGTTTGAAGATAAATTGGGGTCCACTTAACCTTTTCAACACCAAATATCAAAATGGTACACTCTTTATTATTGTTCTAGACCAGTCCATTACTGTCCATGGTATTGAAAGGGTTAAGTATGTGAAAGGTACAGCATGTAGATTTTGTTTTCATTTAACTTCCTACTCCATAATCTGTTTATACTTCACACATGGGCTGCCCATGAGTCAAGGAGGATCCTTATTGATTTTGGGGTCAGAACGTCAAAGGTCAAGGTCACATGACTCTGTTCCTTGAAAATGGTTTCCACACCATTACTCAAGTACCTGTTGGTCTACAGTGTTGATACTTCACACATGGTCTCCATTCCTTGAAAATGATTTCCTCACCTTAACTGCACCATAATTGCTGCCACTGGGGGGAGTAATAAGTTGCGTTAGGACAGTTCTAGCTATCGACCACTCTAAGTATTTTGTCTTCTGACAAGTTAATCTCTTTTCTTTTATCTATGCAACACCAACTCTCTTTCCAGGGCACATACATGTTTCAACCGTTTGGATCTTCCACCATACTCATCCTCTGAGATGTTATTTGAAAAACTTGTAACTGCTGTGGAGGAAACCAGTACTTTTGGCATTGAATGAGGGCATTCTAGACCAGTCTGTGACTGTCGACGTTCCTTACTTACTCTGAAATACTGCCAGGGAACCAGACTGTAATGGAGGAAATGATCTACAATATCAGCATGCAGAATGACTTAAAGAATAATACTCTAACAGATGAAGAAAGATAACTTATATTTTACTCAGTAATGAATCTTAATGTGTTGAATGTATTGCATAATGGAAACAAAAGAAATTATGACTTACTAGGGGTAAGATCAAAATGTCACAAATTGAAGGCATAACTATCTTATCTGTAAGGTTCAATGATTTTTTTTTTCAAAGAGCTTCTGAATAATTGTGCGTAGCAGTGAAGTTACTGAGGTTGCCATGAACAGTCATTAGGGAACTTCTGACACAGTCCCTGCATTCTGCATCTGTCACAAACCATATGACAATTATACAACAGATACCATCGGTTATCTGGTGGCCCTGTGAGAGTAATAAATTTGATAAGCACCCACTATACAGACTGTATGTGCACACACTATACACTTATTACTGATGTACACATCAATGACAGTGGTCATTTTAAAGACTATGGTCAGTTCAAGGATAATTACCTGGATATCACCTCATTAGTTTTTCCT
The DNA here is from genome assembly GCA_016161895.1 of Pinna nobilis. NCBI lineage: Eukaryota > Metazoa > Mollusca > Bivalvia > Pterioida > Pinnidae > Pinna > Pinna nobilis. The sequence goes on along the minus strand of JACSZP010002545.1, from coordinate 8,469 downwards.
CATAGCATTAATCATGTCTTATTGTGGACTCTTCAAATGGCATTGGGTTGAATCTCGACCAGTTGGTTTTGTTAATTATTGTATATATTCAACATTCACAATCTCATTTGCTCACTCTCATTTTCAGACCTATAGTCTGTTTCAGTTTACCTACCATAGTGTAGTCTCTTTCAATTTACCCACCATAGTATGGTTGTTGAATCTATTCTATGCAGACTTAATCCCACCTTATGTTAAGGGTGGTAAACTGGAAGAAATGCAATCAGGATGCTGAAACCTAGGTTAGCCACCCACCCCCCTGCCACTTAATTTCCTCAAAGATGATTTGCTCACAATAGTACCTTGTGATTGTATGAAGTGCAGAGTAGATCATATCTGTATGAAGTGCAGAGTAGATCATATCTGTATGAAGTGCAGAGTATATCATATCTGTATGAAGTGCAGAGTATATCATTTCTGTATGAAGTGCAGAGTAGATCATTTTTGTATGAAATGCAGAATAAATCATTTCTGTATTAAGTGCAGAGAAGATCATATCTGTATGAAGTGCAGAGTAGATCATTTCTGTATGAGGTGCAGAGTAGATCATTTCAAACTCAATTCCCAAAGTTCTGAACAATGTATTATGACAGATTGAAAACTGGTTATTCATAAAGCTGCTGTTGATTGTATAGATAGCAGTGTTGTAAGTATTGATTGGTATTTCCGGTATAACTTTAAGTTAGTTGTTGTGACTTCATGAAGTGTTATGTGGGCTATTCAGCATGGATGTATTGAAAGTGGATTTCTGCTGTATTTATCTAGGTATCTGGTAATTGCCCTTTACATTTTATGCTAAAAATATTGTTAAATTTGATAACACAACAGTATGAAGCACCGTGGTCATACTACGGACAAAGATAAAAAAGATATTGTGATGTCACTAATTTGGGTCTCTGGACTTTTGGTCTGAAAAGAAAATTTCAGAATATATGGCTATGAATACATGGAATATAAATATCCATAAGATCCCTACATGCCCATGCAAGATAAGCTTGACTGTACAAGTAGGATGTGAGGGGGAGCAGAGTCTTTAGAAAACAAAAGGTTGCATTGAAATACTGTACAGTATTATCATTGCAAAGAATATCAATTTATCACCTAGTTTGATGCTAATCCCCTGTACATTTTCATTTTCTTGAATCAAAGCTCACTGAGTTTAGCATTGTTTACAACTTAATTTACAACATAATGTGGCAGTCCTTTTTATCTAATTGGTATGTGGCTTTTGTCAATTTATTTGAAATACATGTATATCATGTGACTGTTATAATTAACATCATATAAAATACTGAAATTTCATGTGAATTCACAGTAAACATATGATAACAAATTTTTCAGACAACACATGTGACCATTACAACATGTCATTTGAATTCACAAAAATATATGATAAGCACGTCATATGACTCACTAATGACAGTACTGACAACACATGTGATCAAGGCAATGTGTCATGATAACACAAACATGTCACATGGCTCATTAGTGACAGTACTGACTATGGTTACCATGTCTTGTGACTTCATTATAAATAATAAATAATAACAAATTTATATGGCAAAACAAATATGTTGTCTGACTAACTATTGGCAGTGCTGACAATACATGTGGTCATGACATCATGTCATAAGACTACTGTAAACATCACATGAAAATGCCTATATGTCGTATGAGGCACTAAGGATAGTAATGTTAACAAATGTCATGACAATACTAATAGATCTTGTGACTTCATTATAAAAATCACATGACAATGCTAACGTGTCATATGACTTGCAATTGACAGTACTAATAGTATATGTCATGACTTAGGCTACTAACATCACATGACAACACTTACAAGATACATTCTTCCAGCTGTAAATCCTGACAGTATCTTTCTCTTGAAAACTAGCAGATTTATGCTAAGATTTTTATTTTTTGGTTTTTGATTTTTATGTTTTAAAAGTTGTGGATTTTGGTGTATGATTTGTTTAATGTGCATCAGACTTGTTACTTCATTACCATAAGCCGGTGATATCTTAGATGAAAAGAGGTTGTCTCTCTGACTCTTTCGCATTTCTATTTGCAATGCGAGTCTGGAAGTATTCGCAGAATTTCACTTTTGCTGTTCAGTTGTTGTTCATAGTTTCACAGAACTATCTTTTTCCAAGTGCCCATGTATATGTTAGTGACCTAGGTTGTATAGTGCATCTGCACTTTTCTAAGAAATGTATTTTCAGGACTAAGCTATTTCTGGTAATACACAAGGATCAAATTCTCCTGAGTTAAACTGTGTTTACAGAACCGTAACTTGTAGTTATTCTACTATCAGTGCAATACATTATGCAGCAAGTTTGTTGGTTGATTTTGTCATAGGATTCTGTTTGTTTTGATAAAGCATTAGCATTCTTGTTTTGTATCTTAGACTGGTTTTAGTCGAGATATCAATAGATATGTCAGTAATATATGCAGAGGTTATTTAGCTGAATATTTCTCTATAGATTAATCTTTATTGGCAGAGTTCAGTCTGGATCAAGATTCCTGCCAGAGAAGATGATAAAGGATAAGCATAGAAATTGAATTAAGGAAAGTGATATGTAAAATTTCTGACATTGAAGGAAAGGTTTTATACAGAGTCTCAAAGAACAAGCACAAAGTGTGATTGTGCACTTAGAACTATTTATTTAACAGAGATTGGGTGAGGAGGGTGGAAAAGGGAATTTACCTTTCAACGAACAACTCTTTTAATTGCCATGAATTATATATGAACACATTTTATAAAAAATAACAATATGCAATATTGCCTGTGCTTAACCTTAGAACATGTCATCAAGGTCAAGGTTATGGTGTATCACTATTACTTACGATGGAAGGGTACTTTTGTTGTTAGAATTGTTCTTCATAGTAGCCAGTAGTCTAAAGTAAAACGATAGGCATTTGTTTTCAACATTTATGGAGGTCTAAGAAATCATTATTGATAGATGAAGAAGTCATAATTATTAACTCTACGAAGAACTTGCACTGATTATGAATATGTCATAATATGCACAAAAACCTGGAAATTGGAAGATTACAGGAAAGTATAAAGCAAACATTTATTATACATATTTTCTACATAATGCAAAATTGAATCTTTATCAGGAATTCCAAGCCTATATAAGTCAATTAATACTACAGATGTTTCATGTTCTATAATATAGTTTTTAATCTGCAGATTTCCTCTGAATGTCAGGAAATATTTCTTTCCTAAGTTAAGGACCCCCAAAGCTGAGTGTTTATAGCATTACACTTTAATCATGACATATCTCTCCTCTGCTTACCACCTGCTAATCAACTTACCTGTATGTGGGTTAATACTTAAAGAAGGTGGGTGCCACTACATGTACCAGTATACTACTGAAGATTGTCAAGTGTGGCAAGAAACACTAATCTAATAAGTCTGTAGTTAGTACAGTTAAGACTCCTCAATAGAGGCACCAATAATACAGATGCTTTACCTTCCAGACACAATTTGCAAGGAATAGAATTTTCACATTGTTTTTGCCATTACAAATTATATGTTTAAGTTATCAGGACACTTCATTTATCTGGACAATTTGCTGAACAAGAGCATCTTTGTCAAGGATGTACAGTGGAGTTGGTCTATAACAAAGTCAAAGGGGATTGATTTTT
>JACSZP010002540.1:0-18870 GCA_016161895.1 Pinna nobilis | reverse complement strand
ACCCCCCCCCCCCCCCCCCCCCCCTCAAAAACCATGAAAGAGAAACGTACAGATTTATGGATGCACGAGCCCATTTAAAGTTTCTTAACCTCTGTCCAATTATGGACATGGTTAAAAACCCATGGAATGTACTTAAACCTGCGACGACTTTGTAAGCCTTTAGAATGCACCGTGGTCTCTGTGCAACTGGAAGGCCATAGAATGTGCCTTAAACCCAAAATCTACTGGTATATTTAATTTACTTACGTGTGCATGGACAGGTGTGGTCGTACCACATTTAGACCTCTATGTAATCACAAACTGAGATTTTAGTAATGGCATGTGGTGTAGATATTTGTTTCCCACTACTGTTACACTTGATTCATATATTATACACACCTGGTATTACGTCTAGTTACTGGTGATTAATATTTAATTACACACACAAAAAAATCAATATCTGGACAAGAAAAAAAATCTTATATAACCGAGTGGGTCAATTACATCTCACCTGGACAGGTGTGCTATATAATACAGGTGTTATTGTATTGACAGGATATCAACTAACAGTGCAGCTGACACACCTATGTAAGGTTGGCCAGCATTACGTCATGGCAACATTAATTAGTATGCAAAACACCTATATGCAAGTCGCCTAAACAAAAACAAAAAAATCTTGAAAATAATTTCCTAAGTTATAGCAAATAATATGAAATAATATCAAAACATTAAATCCGATGGCAACTATTGAGAAACACATTCCACAGGTAACTTTGACAGAAACATCAACAAACTGCAGTTGTGAAAGACCAAAGAAAACATGACTCATGAACCAATGCCGTGAAAGAGTCAGGGTTATAGACTTTGATATCATGCGAAAGATATTACAAACATAACGATTTCAATCAATGCTACCAGATAAGACCTAGGTTTGAAACAGACAGACATGAAAAAAAAACAACATCACATTCCAAGACACTGATTGGTAAAAATATATACTGAAAACAAATAATTAATAGATCAAACATTGTACCTGTGTTTAAAAAAATACAACTGATGCCAATGCCTGTAGACATAATCCTAGTATACAACTAAAACTAACAAAATGACTATACACCAATGTTATTTAACAATACTTGAAAAAAGATCCAATCCTATGAATATTCACACCTCCTTTATGACTAAAAACAACAGATGAAATATCACAGCAGTAGCTGCTAAACTGTAGGAAACAGGAACAATTTTACTATAACTGACAGACAAATGGACAAGCAGGGATAAATCAATGTCCAAACTCCAAACTTTTTGTCACAGGGCATATAAAAAGAAGTCACTTTTTACAATGTTCAAATCACTACAAAACGAATGGTTTGAAAGAACTGGTATACTTCATCACCTACACCATTCTATTTCATTCATTTATTTTTCCTTTTTTTTTTTTTTTTTTTATTAATCTATTTTTTTTTTTGGCAAGAAAATATGTGTTTGTAATTTCATTTTTATTTCCAGTTCAAAGTCTGCATTACAAAGAAGATCCAGGCCAGAAATCACCATGTTTTTCTTCAATTATGTACGAAATACAAGTAAATTAAGTGTTAAATGCATTTCATGTGCGTTTACATCATACTATTCAACTACAAGGAACAGTTGACATTACTCAGCAATCAGCTGCCAGAATTATTGAAAAAGACCTTGAGTATAAAACTCAAAATCTAGGTATGTGCTCACGAACTGATTAATTAGAAACCAAGGAGAAACACAAACTGTTACTGACAGTGGAATAGTGTGAAGTAAATACACATGCTGAAATGCACTGCAACACTTGATTCACTTGTATTTAGTTCAAAACTGAGGAAAAACAGCTGAGCTGAGTACCGAGTTTGAACTTGATTATTTATTTATTTTTTACTTTTGTGTGTGTGTGATTTCATCACAAATTACAGTCGTCCTGAGCCGAATCTAGATTGTATACTTACCTGCATGTTAATAGTAACCTTGTTGCTTGTATCGATTCTGTAATAATTAAAAAAAAGAACAGGTGCTATACACAGGTTCCACAATACGATTACTACCCCACCACCTCAGATGATCCGCCTACTCTGTTATGTTCAACACCATGGTCAGGATCACTTCCAAGTTCTCAGAGACTGTCATTTAGACAAGCTAGTAGATTTCATAACCACAGATCAACAAAATTTCTGTTGGCATGGTTACTAAATCAGAAATCCTGCCAACAGAGCAATTTAGCCAGATAAAAACTGATGAAGGTCAGAACTATGGAGTTAACCCTTTCAACCCCCAGTATCAAAATGGTATATTCTTTTCTATTGTCATAGAAAAGTCTATTATGTTCTGTGGTGTTGAAAAGGTAAAGCATGATATAAATCTGATTTGACCCCTTTCTTTTCAGGTGAAGCTTTGAACATGGAAGTGACCCGCCACTGATGTTGCTACCACGATATTGTGACGCCAGCGATTTGGAACGATGGAACACTCACCTCATCTGTAGAAGGTATTGTGCATTTTGTATCTGTTCATCTGTACCAGTTATGGTGATAATGCGGTCACTGGACCCGGGCAAGGCCTCGTCAATTACTACCTGGGCATTGGACTGACGGCGAATTTCCTGAATTCGGGATCCCCCCTTTCCAATAATAGCTCCTGCAAGCTGAAGGTACAAAGGGGAGAGAATGCTATAACCATGAATCAAACGCATCCCTGGGAAATTCCAATAATATTCCAAGATAAATACTGACTACAATTCTGCCTGGATAATGTGCCTTTATTTGTAGATGAATTTTCCAAAAAAGAATAAATAACATTTGACTTATGTTGCTGATTTTATAATTCCAATGATTCTTTGTAAAAAATTATCTGTTCAAAATCAGACGTAATCTATTGACAAGAGGTAAAATTTGGTAAGAACTTACATCTTTTGGGATTGTGACCTGGGTTGAGGGCATGTTTCCATCATTTCCAAACATCTGACCCATACCACCCTGTTAAAAGAGACAGAGGGATTTCATTAGTAAGGTGATTAGGATGTACCATGCCTTCCTGGGAAGCCCTTCAGCATGGGAATCATAGTAAGAGGGGGGATACCGTGGTAGCCATAACGTGAGCATTTACAGAAATAACGTACAAACACAAGTCCCTTCGGAAAGTTGAAATGGGCATACAGTACATAGAAAGACCAATGTTCAGCCATACCTACAGAAGAGCTTATCTAAGAAATATTGTCCTACAGGCCCAGCACTGGGTTCAGGAGCAGACATTACTTACCGTAACTTACCTTTCCACTTTGACAGGATATTCTCATTGCCAGGACTTACCCACATAAACAATTAGGGGACAAGGGTTTGTAAAATTAAGAATGACATCCACAGAAAAATAGATCATCTTCAAAAAGCAACATTCCTGGTGGAACAGCAATTGGTTTTATGCCTGATAAGAACAGGTACTTCATGTGATGGGATTTGGTGCATGTTGGATCAGAATGGACATTCAGGGTTGATGGAACTAGTCTGAGCATGAATCTGTGTGTGTTTGATCAGAATGGGCACTTAGGGTGATATAAACTGGTGAATGTTTGATCATAATGGGCATTCAGAGTTTATGGAACTGGATTAAGCCTGACAAGAACAGATTACCTGCTGTCCTTTTGGGGGAAGGGGTTGGGGTGGAAATGTGCCTGGCGGCTGGTGTACCTGGTTGGCATTACGACTGTGTGTATGAGTGTTGTTGATATTAGGCAATATATTTGGGGACATCTGTCGATCCATGGTTACAGTCTGTGAGCCTTGGGAAAATGTGGATGAACTGGTAGGTCTGTCTGAATTGAGGACCAAAACCTGTGTTAATACCTACCTTCCATCTGCTAACAAAGATCTCTCTGATTTTCTTTTCAAGAACTCTAGATATATAACCATGCATTCTTTTTCCTCGTCAATAAGCAAGCAATTACATTTTTTCTCTTACTTTCTCTTAACATGAGTTCAAATAAAATAGTTTGCTTTGTTTTTCTTTATCAATATTCTTAATACAATAATTTTCTGTTTGGACTTGCCCTTTATTTCATGCATGCTATGGAGCATTCATTAGTTCAGTTTGTTTTTTCTTTTTCATTTCTCTCCCTTCGCCACATATTCACAATCTCTTATTTTTCTCTACAAGATGGAGAGGTACTTAATGACTTGATTTTGCCACAATGGTATCCTTTATTGCCTCTAATGTCATAAGTCCTAATGAGCCCTGGAAATCTACTTGTTCAGTGTTCAATTTGTAGACAGAATTAAATATAAAGTTATCATAAGCTGGCTTGTTAAATGGTCAAGCATTCCAATGCATGTCAGTGTTAGCCACAGCAATACCATAAAGCCAGGGTGAGCATCAGTAATGGGAAATATTTTAAAATCAACTTTCAGATTCATAGTCTACCGTACTTGTCCAGTCTCATGGCGTACTACTCGTCTATAATATACACCTATCATAGATAGACAGATCTACAAAAGCGCAACACTTCTAGCTAATAAGGGCTCAAAAGAACAGAGGGATTCTGGTTCACAAGGACCAAAGCTCACTCAGTTAAACTGCCTTGTTAATATGTCATCTGCGAGGCTGATTCATAATAGAACAATATGTGGGAGTTCAAGACTTCACTACTTTACACCTGACTGTGTATACAGTCTACTTACATGGTTTTTGGATCTAGCTGTCTCTGAATGTATTTATTTCACTGGTCCAGTCGTATCACTTAAACGATCATGTAGAGCTCATTTATTGTAAACAGGAATATTTTCACCCCGTGTTATTTTCGCCCTTACGCACTTGCAAACATTTTCGCCCCTCTTTGAATTTGCTCAGTCCCATCAATATTCTATTCAATTAAGTTATTGTTTTGAATTCGCCTAGTTTTGAATTCGCCTGATGACAGTGAGGGCGAAAGGGGTGAAAATATCCCTGTATACAGTATTAATGGTCCTCCATGTATAGTTGCCCATTTCAACAATCTAGCAAGGTTTTCTTCATAACACAAATAAACATATATATATTTGACAGATTCTCTATGTACAAATGTACCTAATTAATCAAATATTATAAGATATCTGTCAAGTTTCTGGCAAAGAGTAACAGTGACAGAAAAAGAGAAATTCTCAAGATGTAATTTCTATTGTATGGGACTAAGTAAGCTAAGTCTATTTTGCTGTGTTTTTTTTCCATTCATCTTTAATGGAAAATTATTATTAAATTAACACAAAAAAATTAGTTTTAAATGCCAATGTTGATTCTGTCTTAACATTTTACATGTGAAATCAATAGATATGCAGTGACAAGTGGACTCAATTTCAAAATGGAAATCTCAAATGGTAGCAAGAAATTTTTTTTTTATATCTGACAGAGTAAAAGCCGATGTCAGAGAGGTACATGTACCTAACTTTTACTGCACATCTGTATACATAATACGTGCAAGATACTTGACCTTGTCAGATCTAATAACAAAATAATTGTGAGTTTTGTATTTGTTAGACCCCAGCCCCCCCTAAAAATGATCCAAAATGAGGGTTGATAGTCATACATTGTTTGTGTATTTCTCTTGTTCTGTTTCTGTCAAAGTCTAAAGACATGCAAATCATGACATATTTTACTCTGAATCATCAATCTTTGGTCAGACTTCAAATTTCTTTAAAGTGAACATCAGTCTTCCAAGACTGTAGCTGTAAATTTTACATCTCTTTGGAGATGATATATATATACAACAGCTTTCACCTTTACCCCATTTCAATATGTAAATATGGTGTCAGTTCACTGCATCATAAGTGACACCTTGTCAAAGGATAAACATATACTGACAACCAGGCAAAATTTCTCACAGTAATAACCTGGGTTCCAGCAATCCTAAATTCTGCACATATTAGAAGCGAGAGACTGAATAGTTGGAAGCAAGTTGCTGCAAGCATTTGGCCACTGAGGCCCATGATGCACACCGAGATCCATAAAAGTCAAGAGATTTTTAGGTGTTGACAAATCAAGTTCATTACGCTAGGAATAGAAGGTAGAAATCTAGTTGGTATTTAGATGATGACATGAAATGAATACTTACTGTGTTATCCTGAGAGAAATTCTGCATACCTCCATAACCATCATAGCCTTCATCATAGCCATCACCACCGCCATAGTTATCACCATAGTTGTCGCCACCAAAACCTAACGGTGATAATAAAAAGACAGTGAGATCACCATCAACAACCTGACCAAGACTTTAGAGAGAGAGAGTGATATCAGCATCAAACCCAAATGAAGGTTAAAAAAAGATAGCAAGATCATCAAAAGTCAATAAAACAACAGATGGAAATCTTATGTCTATTTCAAAGTCATAACGATTGATTCTTTGTTAAATTTGTTGCTACATATTTTACTTTCAACCAAGCGAAACATGGTTTAAACAATTTAATGAATTTTACTGACGACAAGATAATATATATAGTTTATCAAATCTGAATTGTGCTAAATTTAAATTCAATATATCAGATGTTTGTTTCCCTTATTATCTTTTTTATAAAAACTATAAATGGAAAGGAATACAACATAAATATAACATTTAGATTTATGCCTCACAAATTTTCTGTGCTACATACACGAATTTAGAAATTTGTAACTGGTGATTAGCTTAGACTGAAAACAATTCTGTTTTCGATTAACTAAAAAGTACTTAGTACTTCTTTAATGTGCAAGAGATTTTCATATGTTTTCTTTTTCTGCATATTTTTGTAGACAAGTCTGTGGTGATAAGTTCATATAACACCCCACTTCCTACTAACAACAAAAAGGGGTGTGTGTGATTGTTTCTCCTTTAAAATGAATAGTTTGAGTTTAGAAGTAAAATACTAAAGGGTAATGGGCAAAATTTGTGAAATGCATCAATTAAATTTAGCCCTCATTCTTTAAGTCAAAAAGGGATATTGGGCAGCAGCTCTAGATGGGTATTAGGCGGGAGTGCTAAAAGGATAATGGGAAGAAGTCCTAAATGGTATTGGGCAGAAATGTTAGAGGGATATTGGACAGAGGTCTTATTGGGATGTTGGGCAGAAGTCCTATAAGGATATTAGGGCAGCATCAAAGACTGTCTGTGAAATGCCATGGTTCAATTTAGCCCTCACTCTTGTAGTCGTCTCCCTGGTTACCTCCCATGTTTCCGCCGCCGCCGCCCATTCCCATTCCTCCACCGCCTCCCATACCCATGTTTCCGCCGCCCATTCCCATGTTGCCGCCACCCATTCCCATGTTGCCGCTACCGCCGCCATAGTTACTGCCACTTCCACCAAAGCTGCCGCCTCTGCAAAGATGAAAAGGTCCATTAAATAAGTACAAACATTTGTAAAATGTACATCTTCCATTATCAACATAAAACACATGTACTTAATTACTCAAACAATATTAATGTATACAGGGTTATTTTTGCCCCATGTTATTTTCACCCTAATGCACATGCAAACAGTTTCGCCTTGTTTTAAATTCGCCCAATCTTGTCATAACTCTAATTAATGGATTTATAGTGTCAAATTTGCCAAGTTTTTTATTTGCCCACTGACAATGAGGGCCAAAGGGGCTAAATTTTCCGTGTATAACATATGACATCAAACAGTAAGGGCATGTATTTCACACAATGAAAACCACAAGGTCAAGGCCAACAGATCTTGCAAATTTCAGCCTATGAATGATTTTAGTAGTCTTCTTTAACTATTGTTGTTTAATTGTATAACATCCATCTCTAAAACCTTTCAATTGTATGGAGAAATTATGATATGGCAAAGGGCTTTAAACTGTGGCCTATGCCTGACATTTCAGGAGTTTGAGCAGAGAGGGACCTTTAGCATGCAGACACCTGCGATAACACAAGAACTCAGTTTTCACTGTCTCACCAGAGGAAAGATAAAAGTCAGCAGCTTGTACCCAGGTTCTTATCTCAGTCTGTATACACTCTACTGCAGTTTAAATGCCTCTCCGTACACTACTGAACGGACACAAGACTAACTTAAAATAACTTGTCAAGGGGCATGCATGTGGCTAGGTTCATACTCACGAAGAAACATCTGATTAACAAACAAGAAAGCAAATGACAGTCACAAAAGATTCTATTAAGATTTTATTAATGAATAATGTCCTTACCTCATTCCACCTCTGTTTGGCCTTTGGTTGCCCATACCACCACCAAATCCACCTTGGCGGTTACCACCTCCAAATCCGCCACCACCTCCTCGGCCTTGGTTCCTCATGTTACCACCGCCGCCACCTCCTCTCATACCACCCATGTTTCCTCTGATCAAGAGAACAAAAACATGTGTTCTTAACAACAAAAACGAAATATGGAATATTTTCAATTAACAGAACATCCCTAATAACAATTTTTATGTGAACTTTACAGTATCTAAACTATCCAACACGAATAATTGAGACAAAGATGTAATGAAAAAAAACCCAAATCTTCTCTTTTCATAGATTTACATAATGTGCAGTTTGCTGGCAGTATATCTTATCTAAGCCTGAATATATTCAGTCAGGCCTCATTAATCCAGACAACAAAAACTGGATGCTTCACCTTCCGGATAAAATTTCTAGGGAACATTATTGTCAAATTGCATTAGAGATTATAATGAAAGCATCCGGATTAATGAGGCTCCAGTGCATATGTATAACTTAGCGCACATAATTCACATTTGGAGCAGCAAGCATACCACTGTGCTGTTGTTGTTTTACATCCAACTCATGTATCATTAGAGACATCACTGGATGATGGTAAAGGGCTTCAAGATTTGACCAAAACTCAGCAAATAGGCCATAGACAAGTGAGAGATCTGAACATATTGTTACACAGGACCTCAATTTTTATCATCTCATCCCAAAAACAAGAGAAACCAGTCAGGTGCATGTCACTTTATCTAAAACGTTAAGTCTAATAACTAAAGACAGCAATTCAGAGAATGTCACTCAAAATAAAAGATGTAAGATGTGACAATTTCATGGAACATAATCAACAGAGTTATACAGTGTCAAAGTGAGTCGTCCTCACACAAGTATTTCTAATACAAAGCATTTGCTCATCAATTATAGTGATATTTTCTGTTCTTTAGATATGAAATTCTATTTAACAAACAACTTCAATCACAAGAAAATACAAATTGATAACTTTCCAAGTCAATTCTTTGTGGCATTAAAGGACAGTTGAGACAACAGGAAGCCACCAAACACATACTGCACTATGACCCAGACTACCTACCGTCCACGCATGCCACCCATTGGCCCTCCCATTCGTCCTCGCTGCTGAGGAGCCCCACGGGGTCCACCTTTTCCTCGGCCACCTTCAGATGATGTGAAGCCTCCGTACTCTGGTACCATAAACTCATCCCAATACAGAGGATCGTAAGGCTGGTTTGGACCTTTGGGGGGAGCCTAAAATAGATTATGATTACAAAGCATTATAACAGTAAAATTGGAAATAAAACAAGAATTTGGAAACTCCAGTTCAGAAACCTTCCATAAATCTTATGGGGGAAACAAAAATCTTTTGATACATCCTGATGCATTTCAACATAATAAGATGAAGCCATGTATTAGTCCTATATAAGAGATTTACTGGTAATGAATAGTATAGTTACATAGTTAGAAAATTCAGTTGTTTTAATGACACGGTCATGTCTGAAAACAAATATGGAAGATGTTTGGAACTATGATTAAGAACCAGAGAAAACTCTTGAAGAAAATCTCCTGAAATATGCCTGTAGTTGATAAACCAGTCTGAATAACTAGAGGTAGACCAAACAAAAAATATCACATCAAGGGAGATAATCCATACTGAAGCTAACACTAATTCCTTGCAAACGCCTTTATTTGTTGAGTATTCATTATTGTAATGTTACCAATCAAGTATTTTATTGGCCTATTTCTTAGGCTAAGGCTTGTGAATAGTGGCCTGACTTGTATGCCATATTAATGACCTTTATTCAACATGTCTTTTGTAAACCTTTTAAAATGAGGACCTATGCGTAGTCATGTTAGCCCTATCACCTATTTCTTGCAAGTGTTGTGTCAGACTCTCTCATACATTTTCTAATTAGATTTCTTATGGACCCATCACTAAAGCAGATATTCATCAAACTTGTAGGCGTTACAATGAATTGTGAAAATTTGTACAGTCATCATGTTTCTATATTAGTCACATTTTATCTATATTGGCCAGTTTAAGTATTGATAAGGAAAACTAACAGAATATTTTCTTTTTCAAAGGTCAACATTTTGGAATAGCTGCAACTGTCTGCTCCCATTGGATGGCCATGGTACAGAAGTAAAAAGAAACATAAATGGCAAGATTCAATAGCAGCTTCATTTCAAGGAAACCCAAGAAAACTACTGAATGATGTTACAAAGAAGACCTGACTTACTGTCTGTAGAAGATTGTGGATAGTGTCAATACAGTCAACAACAATTTTGGGTTTGCCACCGATGGCCACAACACGTTCTGTGGACTCGGGGCAGCACTGTGAGTAAACTTTGATCTGAGCTCCTGTTTTCTGCAAAAGATGAAAAAAGAAAAACATCATTGATGTTGAATTTCTTAAAGAATCATTAGTTTTATACTAAACAAGGAAAACATCGAATACCTTGCATTTATTGAGTGTTGTTCTACTCTGTGGCAATTAGTACTAAAGTGTGAATAAGTTTTTACACAACTGTAAATTACTTGTCAGTTTGTAATTATACAAGTATTCCACTATTTAATTTTAAAATCAAAAGCTTTATCAAATACATTGAGACCTGGCAAATAATGAGACGCATCATTCCATGTTTGTATTTGTGTATAAATCAGTTGATATATACAATAAAAATCTCTCCAGGTAATGTAATATTCCTCTAGGGCTCATCCTGTAGTAAGCCAATTAGGACATTGACTTTTTTTTTCAAAATTGTCTAAATAGATTCATTATTAGCAAATTTTCTGGCAATTTTTTTTTTCATGCTACAACAAATAAGTAGGTCTCTACTCCATGGTTTAAGATGATAGATAAATTAAAAATTTATGCATTTCATCAAGTAAATTATTTACTGCTACATTGTAATTAGACAACCAAGTAATGAAATAAAGTGGACATTATTCAAAGTGCATGGCTATTAGATGTTCTGTAAAATTATCCAACAAATTTAACATATCAGTTAATGTTCATTTGTCTAGCAAAAAGATCAATATTGGCTAAAAAAAACCTATGTCGGCTTATTTTTTTTTTTGCTAACAGTTTTGGAGTCCAGGGTGAGCCCTAGGATTCCTGACTTTTAGAACATGGCCTTACCTCTCGTAATTCTTTGATCTTGAAGCCTGCGCGCCCTATGATACATCCTGCCTGGCTTTGATGAACCAACAATCTCATCTCACAGTCAAAGTCATCGTCTCGACAGTTTTTATACTGCAAAGAAAGGGAGATATATGTCATGATCTTACATAGACCAGATAGAGGTAAACTTACATCCAAGTATAAATAGGCTAACTTACACAGAAAGAGAGATGCAAGTAGGCTTACTTACACAGAAAGAGAGATGCAAGTAGGCTAACTTAAAAAGAAATGGAATGCAATAGAAATAGATTGGTTGTATTGCTGTTTAATGTCCCACTAAAGAATCCTTCACTTATATGGAGATGTCAATGTGTGCCAGTCAAGGGCAACAAATTTTGCCTATGCTCGGCACTTATGGCAGTAGAGTAGTAAGGGTTCTTTCACGTGCCAACACCTACTGTGGCACTGGAACTCAGTTTTTATTGTCTAATCCGAAAAGACAGGGACAGCCAACCACAACATGTTTTGGGCTCGAACCCCGAACCTCACGAGTCGAAGTCGAACATTCTAACCACTAGGCCAAAGCGGCCCCACTTACAAATAAAGAGAAATGCACGTAGGCTAGCTAACAGAGAAAGAGAATGCATATTAAAGATGTCACCAATGCCAGTGAATTGCAACAAGTTTTGCCAATGCTCAGTACTTAATGGTATTGAACAGTGAGGATTCTTGGACAAGCGGACACCTACTGTGAAGTGGTACCTTGATTTTTTCTGTCTCATCTCTCCTTTTCAAGGCAATATTGCTCACAGATATTTCAGACAGATTTCTTCGGAGACATCACTACCCTGACTCATACTTACATCTTCTAACTTTGGTATGATATCAAGAAGACAATCAAGTGCTGTTCCCAGATTGGCTCCAATTGTCAACACCCTGAAAAATTGGTGGAAGAGTTTAAATAAAAAGAAAAAAAGACCTAGAAATGAAGAAGAGAAAAAGAGACCGAGTCCGAAATTTACATAACTGCTACAATATACGTTATTGTATTTGCTCTTTGATAAAAGAATAATTTACCAAGGAAATTAACATAAGAAATTTGAAGATTGAATTTAATTGAAGTCTGATTGACTGGAATATTGGAGAAACAATGTGAAAGATTACTGATAATTCAACACTAGGACGCTATGACAAAAATGACTGATGTTAACCTGTTAAAGCATTAGTCATGTTGACTTTGGTGAGAATATTAGTGATCAGCACGAAGGCTTGATTGAACTGGCCATCAGTAAGATTTACACTAGTACAAGAACACGCTATAATCCTAAAATCAGGATAGTACAACCATGTATAACAATGACACTATCATAGGTTAATAGGTGGCAAACATTTCTCATTCACATTACAAAGACTTGCAAATAGTGCATTAAGAAGAGCTAAGCGTATAAAACTGACCCTTTACTACAATTAGGTGTGAGGCGGGACTAAGAAAGTCAGACACAATATTTTTATCTGTTATTTTCTCTCTTTTGATGCAATTTCTTATGATATTTAAATGTGAAAAAATATGACGAGTGGTCAGACCTTAAATTTAAGCTTTTGTTAGGTAGACATTGAATTGTTTTGGATCACTGGATCTTTGGCGTGTGTACATTCACAAGAACAATGGATCAAAACGAGTTACTCCCAGCCAAAGGGAACAAGAAATCAGTCCCTCACACAGGCAAAAGGTGAAATTTATGGGAGCAAAGGGTCGTCAAAGAGGGAACAATTCATAGCAAACAGATCCCTGGATATAGTTAAGCATGAAAAATAGTTCTGGAACTCTCTCACTTTCCTTTGAAGTGAATGTCTTTACCCAAATTTCAAGCTCAACTATATATGTATACATATATATATATAAAAAAAAAAGTACTGAAAAGCCCCCTGGATGAAAGGAGTAGAGCTGCTACTATAACCATCAACAAACTCGGAGATAGGCAGAGAAATGCAAATATTTCTGTTTAAAAAGTCATCACCCCCTCCTTAAAACACCAACAGTGAACCACGTTTTATTAAAAATATTAACTCTACCACCACAGGGATTTTATTAGATTTAAAAGACAGCACAGGATTTGGTTCAAATGGTGACCTCAAATTACACGTACACAAAAATGTGCAGTTTAACATCTATAATTGAGAAAGCAGAGTGACCACTGGTCATTTATAATCAACTTTTTTAATTGGGGGAGAATGTGAACAAGTGTAAGCAGACTGTCATTTGCTAAAGCAGCGGAAGACTGGCATCTTCCTTAGTCGCTACTTTCCCAATTGCTAATGACAAAGTAAACCAAGTTTTCCAATTCTGATTTGTCTGGGACCTGGCTAAAGTGAAAACTTTACATGCCATGAATTGTAAGGGAATTACAATTAGACTGCCAAACTATATTCTGTTAAAAATTGTTGCTACCATAAATTTTTTGAATTTACTTATAAGTCAACCACTACTGCAAAATGTCTTTTTCGACTCTAAATCCTGTCTTTTTAGAATATTTATCTAAGAAAATCCCTGGTGCAGGAAAACTACAGATAAATTACATCACAATAGCAGCTCTAAGGTGAATAGGAAAAATTCTAAATCAAATATGATCAATTGATGATGAATAAAAAATCATGTTGACATAATACTATTCAGGAATCATACCGTTCGGGGCTTGTTGAATCGGGAACTGTGACACTGGCTTTGTACTGCATCATGGGTAATGTACAGACCAACGATCAGGGTGCGGATCAGACCAGATGGAGATTCGTAATCCAAGAACGATGGGCGGGCAAGACCATTGGTGTTTGGTCAAATCAGACATACGAATGTTCGTATGGGCAGGGTGTGATTTTGGGCAAGGCGAGGTTGGAGAAAAGGAGAAAAATTGACATATCATGAGTGACATGGGCATTAATTATGTACAAATTATATCTAGAATAACCATAGATCACTTAGAATTACACACAATACTTCAGAAATGCTAGTATTTCATCCCATACTTCAGATAAAGATGAGGCTGTCACACATTATGGTGAACATGTTATACTGCAGCATCTTCATCTAAAGTCTGTGATGAAAGACTCAGATTACTAGGCAATCTATGATCATTGACAAATATTTCTCGAAATTTCTTGATGTCTGTAGAAAATATAAATAGATAATGGTCAAGATATATATGAATATACATAGAACAATGGATCACGATAAAAGGTAAATAGAAAATTCATTTAACTTGCTGAGCGATAAAACTCAAGTCATTTATACATCTTCATTAAGTATCGATTAGGCATATGGATCAGACTTAATGCATTAAACACAAACAGTAACGTTTCGGGTTGGTCCCAACTTCGGTAAGAGCTGGCAATTGAAGCATAATTGATAGTTATATATAGTGATGGTGATCTACTGTCAGTGGATATGCACCAATCAGCATTAAGCACATGGTCCCCCATCCGTTTCATAGGAGACATGGACAAGCTGCTTACAAATCAGCAGAGGTCTGAGCCCCCAGGACACGAAGTTAAGGCATTCATTACTCATCCTCATATTTATTTACTCCAAATAATAAAAAAAAAGTCTTATAGTCAAGGTGGTGTCCTAAAAACTTGGAATTTCAGAGAGTAAAAGTAAATCTTGTAATTTTTATTGTAGGACGAAATGTTTCATTTTTTTTTTCTGTTTGATTCAAGGTAAGAAAAAAAATGGCAAACGTGTATAAGAGAAGTATATACGTACATCTTGTCTCAATCGTTTGATGTTACTTCCACCTTTCCCAATAATAGCGCCAGCATTCTGTAAAATAGCAGAGTTTTGTCCTTGTACTCAGACTGTTAAATCAACGTATGAAACATGGAGATGACATTGACATTGTAAACAGTATATCAAATTAACACAAGATTATTCATTGGTTGTAATGTTGTTTAACCCCCCCCAAAAAAAATACCCTCAAGAACCTTTCACTTATACAGTGATATCAACATATGTTGTGCAGGGTAACAAAATTTGGCCCATAATTGGCACTTATGGCAGTAGAGCGGGGATGGCTTTTTAATATGCAGCCACCTACTGTGACACAGAGCCTCAATTATTACTGTCTCATCCAAAAGACAGCGACAGCCTCAGAAGTCAACCTCGCTAACCACTAAGCCATGGTGGCAAGAGGATAAACCCAAGAATGGACAAAGGCTGAATGGATGTTCGGAAGAAAAAATAAGTATGATCTACAACAATTTGCCACAAGAGCACAGAAAACGTATATCCTTTAAATATTTCAGATCCAAATTTGACTTTTTGGGATTTGCAAAAGATCACATTTTTGTTTTGTTACCAAATTTGTAAAGCATATTTGGACTCAAAATTCTATAAAAGTCAGGTGATATTGTAGATATAAACAGCTCTGTATGCTACATATTTAAGATACCAGTCAAGAATTAATTGCAAAGGGAGACAATTATTACATGCATCAATGAGATTTGTGTAGTTAAAATGATAAATTTCAATTAAGTTTATTTCCTCTTCTGGCTGCATTCTTGCTCTCTCTCTCTAAACATTTCTAATGATTTTTTTTTACACCAGCCTATTAAGTATGTACCTGACGTTTGTCGCCTGTGCATCCTCCATAATGCGTTTTGACACCACATTGATTTAACAATTTCAATTTGTTGAACAGGCACGATTGATCAATGTTTTAACATCTGTTGTTGGATTTTGATCCTCGTTTATACCAGCCCTACATAATTAACGACCTCTTGGCATATCTTTAACCAGGAAGTAAGGTACTTCAGCGTTTTGTTATTAAAACAACCCGTAATTGTTAATTTCCCCTTGAGGTAATGAATTAAACACATCTGAAATGCTACAGACTTCAGATATGGCTAATTAATTCCTGAGCAATCAATGGCTACCCTGACAATAAAGCTAATCAGTTCACACACAACACTATCGACTGACTGATTGTGCCATTTTTTACAAGTACGCATTATTACAATTTGCCACATTTCATTACGTTAGAGGCAGAGTTAGAAATCAGAGGTTGTCAATGGTAAATGTTGAATCAATCATTGTTGCAATAATTTAATCAGCTTTTCTTTTATACATATATTTATATGCTTTTCTCTGAAATACTGCAGGCCCACAAAAATATTGGCCTCCTTGGTCTAAAATAGTGCATTTCCACTAATTATTGAAATACTAGAAAACAATCACAGCACGTACCTTGCTGGCCAGTAAGAAGCGTAGTTCTACTTTAGGTCCATCACCTCTCCTTCTTTTGCTGTCACCATCACTATCATAGTCGTCATCTAAAGGACGCTTCATACTACCTGTACAACGATAAAGAGAAAGAGGAAAGTAAGTAAAAGTCATGTAAACAAGCAGGGGAAGATCAACAAAAGAACAACAACCATCTTAATAATCTTAAAGTTCTTAAATATCAATACAGTTCATTCCATTGAAGATCTACTGGACAATCCCCCTTGCTGTGACTTCTAAGGATACAACAAAAGTGTAGATACTGCAACAGTGAAATTGGATCTAGTATCTGTTTTTAATACCAATTTGCTGACTGTAAATATATAGCAACTGCGTCCCTGAATGTGAATTTTCTGTTTTTGGATACAGCCCCAGTAACTACTTTAAAGTTGGATCTAGTACTTGTGGGCTCTAGTATCCCCATCCCAATGTAGTCTTCCCCGACGTTGATTTCCACTCTGGGTAATGGCACTGATGACAGCCACATGATGAGAAAGTAGAATACAACCAATGAGAAATTACAGGCCACTGTAGTAGTATACAGATGAGCAGGATTTGTTTGTTTGTTTGTCTGTTTTTTGGTTTTACACCACACTCCAGTCTTTCAGTCATATGGTGGCGGCCATTTTTTTTTTGTTGGAGGAGAGAGACCGGTTACAAATTTATCCTGGGAGAGACCACGAGCCATCTGCAAGTAAACTGGCAAACTCTCTCACATAATCAGTTTAGGTTCTAGCAAGCTTTGAACCCACGCTGACAAGAGGTGAGAGACTGAGTGGTTAAAGCACAATTCACTAACTATTCGGCCACGGAGGCAGATTACTGATAACTCTTTCAGCACCACAGACCATAAAAGAATGCCACTGGATGTTAGATAAAGAATTTTATTTCAAAATTATAACTAAACTTTTTTTGTACTTGGGGCTGAAAGGGTTAAGTGCCTCATAGTTCTCCCTGGAATGCTTGAATGGTTTAGGGGTACTAAGAGTCTGGCAACCCGACAATAAGTTGCTGGGAACAGAAAACTAAATTAGTTTAAGATATTATGTGCCTATGTATGTGAATAATTGAAGTCTGCTACATGTACCTAAGTGTAGTCAAGGTGTGAACAGGTGTATGCGTACATGTAACTGGTAAGGTGCTGTAACAGTCTATTGTCATCAATTCCCAGCCATGGTTATTAGGATTCACAGTGAGGTGATTGAAGCGAGAACCATAGTTTTTGTTTTGTTCTGTTTTTTATTAGGGGGTTGTTAATGCTAATATGGATCATGTGGCCAGTAAACAAGATAGTATGGTGGTACATGTATCACTGTAACACCAAATCACCAAACTTGAAAGTCCTCAAAGGAAGAACACTGGTCAACTGTCAACAGCAGATATCCAGCAGTATTGATGATTGATATCTTAATGACAGAGATAAAAGTAGAAATAATGTTGAACGGACATGAGGTAACCCTTCATAGCCCACAATGACCAATTCTCCTTACACAGATTTCCTTTGTCTAACACAGCCACAAATGTATAACTGATTGATCGGTAGAAATCAATAAATCAATAGCTTGGGTTCCCAGCTAAATTGACAACACAAACATGGTTTCTCCTTCATGTTGTGTGTAGAACAAACATTATCTGTTTTGTCATGCTTGTGTTAAAGTATCACTTTTTGCAAGCAATGGGACTTTTCATATTCTTTATAAATTAAATAGCATTTGTTTGCTGAACCATGACACAGACTTTTCGTTTTCAGTAGATAGGAATTTTTCATTTTTTTTTTCTAGTTAGATTTTGGTTGTTCTTTTTTTTTAATCTGTAAACCATATGCAATCTACAATACAAGCAATGTGACCATACTCAATCCGTATCACACAAAAAATTGTCTCTGAAATGACAATAAAAAGATGAGGTTTCAATCATTTGAGTTACTGAAAACGAACAATTCTTTAAGGGGGCCTGAAGTGGATAAAGTGTACAATGTTACTATAGCTAGACTAGATACCTTTGCCCCCGGGCTATATCCAGACTGGATACAAGTGCCATCGGGCTATATCCAGACTGGATATCTGTGCCACTTGGCTATATCCAGACTAGATACAAGTGCCATCGGGCTATATCCAGACTGGATATCTGTGCCACTGGGCTATATCTATAGCTAGACTAAATAACCGAGACATGGGGCTATATCAAAACTAGATACATGTGACACAAGGCCATATCTAAACTGGATACATGTACCTATGCCATGGGGCTATATCCAGACTGGATACCTGTGCCACTGGGCTATATCCAGACTGGATA
>JACSZP010002536.1:0-18401 GCA_016161895.1 Pinna nobilis | reverse complement strand
ATTAAGATGGATTACTGGTAAGCAGAAAAGAGGCCACATGAATATTTCGGAGAAATATTCAGCGCCACCAGTAAACCATTAAGAAAGAGAAGTTACCAAGTAGAATCTGCCTCAATAAGTTAGCAACGAATTGCTAACAAATGCTTCAAGTTCAACAACAAAAGTGATCTCAATCCTGATCACAAATCAAAATAAGCAACAATTTTGCTTTAAAATTTCAAAATCAACTTAGTCACACACAAAATACAGTGTGACATAAAAAAGCAACAATATTGCTTTCAAAGTTCAAAATGCAATCAGTCATACACAAAATACAGTATGACACGGCAAAATAGCACAAAATTGTTTTCAAAGGTCAAAAGCTATAGTCACACACAAAATATAATATGACAACAAACTAGCAACAAAATAAATAAATTACAAATGCTGCCAAGGGCCGAATTCGCCATTAGGTTGGGAAACATCAGAATTAGAATTACAAAAAAGCTGAATACCCTGTTGCAGCCTGTAGAGGAAGAATCATTACCAAGATTGCTTAAATGTACTTTGTCGGCAGCAAACAGTTCATAGTTACCATCGGAAATTTCAGGGTATTTAATGTTACCGTCACCATTTTGCAATAGATAGGTGGCAACGAAACTGTTTATTCCGACTCTAGTAGATTCTAAAGCTTTCTGAGAAATTTCATTGCGCCAAACTAAACAAGGAAGAATCTGTGACCAAATGATTTTAATGGACGGCAGTTGACGAGACATATTGGAGAGATTTTATAATTTCAAACCTCTGAGAACACGAAGTACGATCATGCTGACCAATATCTTTGCCACCACAATGAATAATGAAAAGGTCAGGTGCATCTTCCAATGTGAGCAAATGAAATATTTTTTAGGATAATTTTTTCCACCTCATACCACTTTTAAATTGCCACCAAATAGAAACATCTTGTCTCCCAAAGTCTAAATTGGTTCCCCATTTTGGATCGTGAGCATGTAAAAAGGCATTCTTGATAATTGAAGAGCCTATAATCCAAACTGTTCTATCTGAAAGTTGATCATTCAAAGTTGGAAAGTAAGGTACAAGTTGGGATGCGAATATAATTTGTAAAACAATTGGACCTCGAACGACCATAGCTAGCAATTTTGTCATCTGGCACACCTGCCATGGAAGCTGAAGTTGCAGCACCAATACGGAATGAATGCGAAGAATAAAATCTAGGATCAATATTAGATGCAGTCAAGACTTTCTTGAAAACAGATTCAAACTGGTAATAAGTGACAAGCTTCCCGGAAAAGTGACGGAAAAAAGTACCAGAAAGATTTGGACGAACTGCTAGATAAGCTCTGATGTTCCTAACTGGACAAATAGAAGATCCATTGGCAGACAAAAGAATTGAGACACCATTGCCACAGTGGTCAGCTTTAGCGTGAGGGGTATGAATTTAAAGAGAATTTAAATGAGGTAACAGATTTATATTGCATGTCAAAAGGGCGTGGCCTACCGAGGTAGCAGTTAACTACACAAGCTCACCAACTCTGAAGAATCCGAAAAATGCAGTCGGATAAAGTGCAGCAAAAAGGAGAGATTCAAACTTGGAAAAACAAACCGAAGGAAGAGCCAAGATAACTTTATGTAAAATTGAATGAGAAATTGGCTTACGAGGATCGCTGTGTTTGTCCACACGATGGATACCAGACAGCATTTTTCTAACAATAAATCTTTGAGTTGGGTCATGAAGACCAGAAATCTTGCAATTAAAAGATAAAGCTGATATATATGTTGAAATTGTGCTAGGGGAATATGATAGCACAGAAAGATAGGCAATAAAATCAATGATATGTGATAGAAGTGGCGGCCAACAAGCTGACAGGGAATACAAGGCCCGAAAATTAGCAAATTAATTAAATGCTGTATCATAGGTGGTTTGTGTGGAGGATGACAGTGATGACATTAAGATTTCATCACTTCTATTCCTGATAGCAGCTGGAGAAATGTGCGTGGTATGGGTGTTTGAAAGTCGTCTTTGATTTGGAAACTTTGATGGAACTTTGACCACTCCTGTCGAGACAAGGAATCCGCAATTACATTTGACTTACCGGGAACATGAGCAGCTTTGAAATGAATATTACTAAAAAGACAGGACAAAACGAGGTGTCGAAGTAGCCGCATTACTCTTTTAGACCTAGAAGTTTTCTTATTAATAATTGATACAAGAGCTTTATTATCAGTATAGAAAATGACCCTTTGATTTTTGAAATGTGTATCCCAAATATGAAGCGCTAAAATAATTGGGACCAGCTCTAAAAAAGTTATATCGTTAAGGATGTCCCTACCATACCAGATTTTTGGCCACCTAAAGAACGCCCAGTGAGACTGGAATATTGCAGCGCAACCTCGATTTACCCCACCAGCACTGTCTGTAAATAGCTTAAGTTCGTCCGATGACTGCCAAGGAGACTTTTGGTAAGAAAGGGATCCGTTGAATTGATTTAAGAATAATAACCAAACTTTTATATCTTCTTTTGTTTCAACAGTGACACGAACATGGTGATAAGGTTTAGTAAGACCGGTCATTGCATCATAGAATCGACGAATGAAAGCTCTCCCTGCTGGAATTGCTCTACAGCAAAAATTTAAGAGGCCAGCTATATTTCTTTAAGAGTAGTTTTCCTTTTTAGCATAAACAATTGAAGAAGAGAAACAAGTTTAATGAGGTTATCTCTAGAGATACAGTCATATTATCAGTACTAATATCCAAGCCAAGAAAAGTTAGAGTCAATGCAGGGCCTATAGTCTTTTCGGGAGCAAGTGGTACTCCAAATTCCTGACACATTTCGGAAACTTTGTCCATGAGAAATACACAACCAACCATATCACTTGCTGCCAGAAGAAAATCATCAATATAATGGACAACATTCTCATCACGAGATCTAAATTTAAAGGCCCATTCCAGAAATGTTGAAAATTTCTCAAAAAGATTGCAAGAGAGGGAGCATCCAAAAGGCAAACATTTGTCAACAAAAAAGTTGTCAGAAATGCAGAAACCCAAAGCTCAAAATCTTCAGGGTTAATCGGTAGTCTTGCCGCAATGGCCCCCTTACCAAGCTTTGCTAGCATATCAAGAGCAGTGTCAAATGATGTATATTGGGTTGTACAGTATTTGGGATCAATGAAGTCATGAACGCTGCAATTTTCCGGAAAGGACAAGTGATGAATTAGACGCCAAGCACCATCCTTCTTGGGAACCAAACCAACAGGAGAAACTCTTAAATTAGGCCGAGGACAGCTGGCAAAAGGGCCTGCGACACGACCTAATCTAACTTCTTTCAGAGCTATTTCCCAAGCTGCATCTTCATTACCTAACAAAGACTTAAGATTTTTACATATCATTGGTAATTGAGGGCCATTGTAATGGAAGAGAAACCAAAAGTAAAACCATGAAGAATCTCATGAGCTAAATCTGGGTACGGATAATGAGAAAATGTCTGTTTTAATGCATCAATTTTTATTGGAATATCAGCAATATCATTGACATCGGTATTTTGAATTTTGAGCACCACGGACTGTTCCGGTATGGTAAGACTGACTAGTTAATGATTGGGGTGACCTAAAAGTGGATTCATTGGAATTAGACACTTTACATTTTATTACGGGAAGAGACTTTGAACAACGTAGACACAAATGCCAGTAGGAGCATGTCTGTTTGTTACAATGACCTTTATAATTAAAATCATAGCATTTCAAAAAATTCTTATGTTGGGAGCTTGAAGGCAGGACTTGAGTTCTTGATGCAGAAGTATAGGACATGTATAGCAACCATAACTCCTGGTC
Organism: Pinna nobilis; assembly: GCA_016161895.1. Lineage (NCBI taxonomy): Eukaryota > Metazoa > Mollusca > Bivalvia > Pterioida > Pinnidae > Pinna > Pinna nobilis. The sequence continues at coordinate 14,573 of JACSZP010002536.1, read as the reverse complement.
AAATACATCCCAAGGTAGATCAGGATGCAACTCCTTTTTTAATCGGAATTGTGTATCATAGTTTTTCAAGCCTAAGCCAGCTGATCTACTCGCACCAAGTCGCACTGAATGCATGTATTTAAACATTGCAGTTACGGCAGATGGGTTTGCCAAGACGTAAATTGACGCAAAGACAAGAAATGCATCTGTCCACTGCTGAATGGTATTTATTTTTGAGGTCTGAAATTTAGAGGCAACAACAAGTTGGCCGTCCTCAATGCATAGCTGTTTTGAAAAAGCATCAGGGTCTGATGGTTTTGTTACCAGCATAGACAAATCGATATATTCAATTCTAGCAATTTTCATTTTGATTTTATTGGCTACATGGAAACCCAACTCATTATTGACAGATGGTACAAAACAAGAATTAGAAGTTTGTAAGTGATTAGAATCAAAATCAAAGGTTACATTACCTTGCGAAGTCGATTCTCGGACATGCAAATCATCGAGTCAACGATTGACCAGGGATAAAACATTTGATGTTACTTGGTCCGACACAGCTTGTATCAGAGTACTAGTCAAGGGAGACGAGGCAAGTGGCTCAAGAGGATCAGGATCAAGCTGGGCAGGCTCAAGTTGGGTGCGCTCGAGCTGGGTGGCTTCGGGGTGAGGTGGATCCATTGACGCAGAAGCCCGATTTTTTTGGCGTTTGGGTCTCCCCAAGACAGGAGCACGAACGCAACTCCTCTGTCTCCTTGTCAGCATGGCAGCTCAAAATTATGACAAATAATAAGTGATTAGCAATGCCTGTATTATCAATAGCCACATGTATCTTACAAAATGCACAAATGTACACATACATGTACAATGTATATACTCACACAGCAATTTGAGTATCTAGCGATAATAGACATTTATCAAAAAAGAGGGGAAAATGAAGTTCATTTTATAAATATATAAATAAATAGGCACAGAAAACACTTAAATCAGACAGGAACTACTTGAAATGGATTTTATAAATGACTTCATATGACCCAAAGACCATACACCATTTGTAAAATGACTGAAAGCTTGGGCAATGTGACTAAACAAAAATTAAGTATCAAAATGATGTTAAAATGAAAATAGAATAAATAGACATGCCGGCTCAAAAGCTGTATAGACAACAAATAAATTTAATGTATAACAATGCTTGAAAATAAGCAAAAAAGTGTCAAGAAAGAAAGAGCGCCTAGCTGTGACATACAGATAGAAGAGAGATGTTTTTAAAATCCGAAGAATCCTTCTTAACAGTTTAACCAATAAGAAAAATAAACGGCTATGAGAGAAAATGAAATATTCAAAAAAGAAAATCAGGCTCTATTTTTAACAAAAAGAGAGCAATTAATTCTTACCTCTTGAAAAGTTCAATGTAGAATGACCACATGGCAGAGTAGTTNNNATATATATGTCGATTACTTTTATAATTGAATTTAATATTGAAAATATTAAATTTTGATATAAAAAATTGTTATGTATTTTACTAATCTGTTCATATTCTTGTTCCATTTCATTTTGAATTATTGATTTTTAAAAAAATGAAATAAAGAAAATCTAGCATCAGGTTTTGATAAGCAAGAATATATAAAAAGTTACCTGATTATACATTTGTTTTTCAGTTTAACGGTTCTAATAATTTCTGTGATATTTTCATAGTACAATGTATCTGTAATTCAAAGTTGACAATTCAGATGTAAACACAAATGATACCACAATAATCAATATTTTCCATTTTTCCTACCATTTTGGTAAGGACAAAATTGTGGCAACAACAGTCTAAATTTTACATGATCCTTCAATCTATTTCAGCTTTTGGAGATGAAGATTTGAAGTTATACAGATGTACTAGAGGGTGTAGGAGTAGACATAAATAGTGCAGAACTTCAATAGATCCAGCTCAATAAATCACTTTTTGAAAGGTACTATACCTTAATTCTCCTTACAAATTATCTGTTCATTCATTCAAATGGCAGGCATGTTTTTATTACTGTGAATAAGATACAAACATTCGGTATACACTAACACATACTTTTACTTTTGTTGTTTTTTTTCCGAACCCTGCGACGATTCACGCGTTGGGCGCCATTGTCGCAGGGTTCGGAAAAACAACGTTAAAAGTTCAGATTTGTTTCATACTTGATGTATTAAGTGATTCACAGCACAAACAGCCTAAAACAGGAAACAAAGTTACTCTCACAATACATTCACACAATAAATACCGCGTTGATATATAAATGCTCTAAATTTACTAGCGTTATCTTGAAAAAGAAATCACGTATTTTATAAAATAAATAAATTTCTTACCGCTGGGATTTGGGACCTTTACCAACCCTGAAACGTACGTCTTGTGGTGCGGAAAAGAAAATGAAAGTGGGTATTTATAATCTCTCATACAGAACCGGTCTTATGCCATAAAAGGGCATAAGAATCCTCTCGTCCAATGAAAATGAACGATTTGATATACATGTATATGTACACAAGTGGACGTACACGATACAGAGGTTACACGGACCTGACATACACTAAAGGAAACAGACTTAACAGTTAGGCGGATCAAGAATTTTGACGGTAACCTACTAAACATGATAACGACCACTGTGACACTCATATATATATTCAATTTTTTGTGGGCTCGTAGATTTTCCTGTGGGCTCCTAAAATTTCTAAATTACGGACCCACTTGGCCCATAGAAATTTTCACGAAGTTGCACCCCTGAGTTATACGTATACAGCGAATTCAAACAGAAGAAAACGAGAATAAATGTGGTCAAAGAGATAACCTGAGACATCAGAAGGTTGTAAAGAGAGTTGTCTTGAAAAGAGAAATATGTGGATAAAACTTTTCAAGTAAAATCAAATACCCCTAACATAGATTGGCTTGGAAGATCTATCCCTACGTAAGGCAAATCCTTAACATAAAAAAGTCCTCCCTACGTAACACCTTACTACCGACACACCTTTTTTGCACTATGCAACAACACAGATATATTAAATTATGGAACTGGCATAGAGTCTAGAATGAAGTTGCTGAATTTGAGAAATTCCCTAAAAAAGTGAAAGTATTCCATTTTGTATATGACTCGTGTCCTATTATTCTATTGAATTATTGTTTGACGTCCTACTCAAGAATCTTTCAGTTATATACAAACGCCACAAAGTGCCGATGAAGAGCGACAAATTTAGCCTATACACGGCACTTATGGCTGTAGAGCAGGAAGGGTTCTTAAGCGTGTCGACACATGCTGTGACACGGGACATCGGTTTAACTGTTGCATACAAAAGACATGGACAGCCAACCGCAGCGTGGCCCTGGTTCTAACCCTGGACTTCGCGACCAGTAGGCCAACACGCTAACCACTAGGCCACATCGACCACTGACTCATGTTTATTGACTTTATCACTTCATTATGTAATACTATTTTTTAGTATTGCAAAATTGCTTAATTTTTATGTAAGTGAAAATATATTCTTATTTCACATGAACATTGAATGCATTCACCGTAGCATCATCTAGGAACATATATTTTACTCGTATAAAACGTATTACTCCTTACAAAGTACAATTGTAACACTTCATAATATGTCTACTCTGCACAAACTGTTAGAAATATACACATTTATAACAGGGATGAATTTTGACGCAGTAAAATGGTAGATAGAGAATATCATTAACTAGAGATACAGCTAGTTCTACCACAGATTTGTTGATTAAGTATCAATATATGATTTCCTGGCTTGCTACTAATTACAATGTAGCTTAATATTAGGTTTAGTTATATGAGGAGATATTTATTACTTTCATGTTTTCCGGCAATGCCTACAAATAAGTAATTTCGTCATTTGTTACTCCATCCATTTTCACCGATTTTATCGGTCGTCTATCGGGATCAAGCTCAAACATTTTTCTCCACCAATCAAAATTAACGTCAACTTCCGCATCAGACACATGCATCATGGCACCTTATTCATTATTTCTTTTTTGCTTCTTACAATCACATTCAATGACAAATCATGATAAATACAAAACCGCGAAAGACCATACCAGGTGTTGTCATCCGTACCTTTGGAACATTTTGGACTTAATTTGAAACTATACCGAATATTTGTCATGTATTTTAATTTGAGATGACTGATACATTCGTTCATGAGACGATCAGAAAATGCGCTAAATACAGGAAACAAATGCCTATTTAAACTGATGGATTAGGTACCATAGAGGAGTGCGCATCCCTTAGTGAACAGTCATACCCGCCGTGTATCAAACGTAAGAGCGATATATTGGGGATGGATCTTTGTCACAATTCCCAAAAGACGAGCGGAGATAAGAAGAAGAAACCATTGTCGACTGAGTAACTAACTGCGTCATAACATGTTAAGTATAAACAAGGTATCAATGTCGACTTTAGAATTTGCCAAAATTTACAACAATTATTTTGGCTACAACTTACTCTTTTGGTTGGTTGTATTGTTGTTTAACGTCCCTCAAGAGTTTTTCACTTATATGGAGGCGTCACCTTGTGCCGGTGAAGGGCGACAAATTTGCCTATGCTAGGCGCGTATGACTGTAAAGCAGAGAAAGGTAGTAAGCAGTTTTCCTTGAACCAGTTCTATTATATATGATCTGCGACATATAAAACTCTCAAACAGGCGTAGTACGTTGGTTTATTGCTGTTTAGCGTCCCACGTAAGAATATTTCACTTATATGTAGACATCAACGTGTGCCGGTGAAAGGCGGCACATTTTGCTTATTCTCGGTACTAATGACCGTAGAACAAGAAGAGTTCTTTAACCTGCCGATACCAACTGTGACAAGGGACCTCAGTTTTCACTGTCTCATCAGAAAGACAGGGACGGCCAACCGCATCATGGGCGGATTCAAACCCATGACCTCACTATCAGAAGGGGTATATACCCGCCGCGGCTGCCCCACAGGAATGGAGAAGACTTTACTTCTAAATCACCGAAAGTTGACGACACGAAAGTCGAACTAATCACTATTATTTTCAATTAGTAATTCCATCATCTAGAAATAAGTAAAGTGTTTTATGGCATGTGAGATGACACTTCAGTGATAAGTAAGTGTTATTTCACAAACGGTGGTTGTTGAATAGTTTAAGCAACATTAGCAAATGACGTACTAAAGGGTTACAACCTATAGCCATTTAAGTCGAGTGTTTGGTGTACAAAATATAAGATACTTATTCACTTTTCCCGTTTATCTCATAAAATGGAAAAAGTCAATAACTTTTGCAATTAAGGCCAATGTTAACATACATTTTCATGATTTATGTGCTATTTATTACATCCATAACTTAGTAGTTTGTCTTCTTACAAATATTGTTCTGTTGTTAAAGTTTGAGTTATGAATGTTAATGTTTAACGAAGAAACGTTTTGTAATACATTATGTACTTCAACGTGTATAGATATATAACAGTGATCAATTTACTGGCAGAAGGCCGGTTGTCAATAAAAACTTGCCACCACCATACGACTGACAGATAGTTGAGTGTTGCGTAAAGCAAAACTAACAAACCAAAAGAGTTATCACACTTTATCGTAAACTGAACTTCAAATGTGTAAAATATTCAGAACTAATGATTGTAAAAATACTGGTACGTTTAGCCACCGTTTGTCTAACAAATCGGAGAAAATTGTTCGTGAATCTGCGTTTAAGACTTCTTTATTGCTGCAGAACTTCCAGTACAAAAATATCCAATTATAGTGTGTCTTTCAGCGATTCTTTAGAATTTGATCAAATGGTTACTTTTCTTAATTTTGCTCGGAATGATGGAGCACTACATTATTTCTGTTTTGTTTATTATTATTACTTGATTAATTAACTTATTTATTTTTAATGTATGTGTGGTTTGAAGACATGGTATTTGGGGTGATTCGATAGCATTTAGCACGTAATGCGGTTCTGATAACCGTAGCCTGGTATTTAGAGGTAAACCTTATCAACTACATCATTCACTTACTTTAGTAAGATAATTCCATTATTTCCAATTTGCGTATGTCCATTAATACTCTTTTAAAGTATTAGGTTCGCAGCAATACCATCACAAGTTTTCATCCGATTGTAAGTATTAATGACTATACCGCAAAATGTTTCAGCAAAATCGGTCAGTGTCAGATAAATAAACAATAAGAATAACAGAAAATAAAGTAAACTGGCAACTGAATATTTTCGAGCAATGGTCAACGTGCTGGCCCCTTATTTTGAGGGGGAGGGGGTCCAATCAGCGCCACAGACTTTGCTGTTTCCCGCCCTTCGGATAAGACGATTGAAATCGGGTTTCCGGTTTCCTACCCTTCAGATGAGACAATCGAAGTCAGGTTTGTGGTTTCCTGCCCTTCGGATGAGACAATCGAAATCGAGGTCATGTGTCACACTAAGCGTTGGCACGTCAAAGAACCCAATCTACTTAATGGTCATTAATGACAAGCGTAGGCCAAATTCTTAGCCCTTCATCGGAACATATTGCGAAGTATCTTAACAATTTAAAGGTTATTCAGAGGTACGTTAAACAACAATACAACAAAGCGTTTGAATGTTGTGAACCTACAGATGCGTAATGACATTGGTAAATATCATTACATAATTCAACTTGAGTTATTCCGAATATCAAGATCTTTGAATTATGAATGATGTACCGAAGCGTTGGCCGTCGATAACAAATAGATACATGTTGACAATACGAAAAACCAATAAAATTGTCATTTATCAAAATAATAGATATCACTTTGACTGTTCGTATATGTTACTGGATTTAAATTTCAACTTAAATATTTTGCGGAGGTTTGTTTTTATTCTAAGTCAATAACTTTATGCTTAAAACACAACAAATGAAATTGATGTAAACATTTAATGATACCTTAACGAATAGGACATCTGTATATGTTGAATATTTACTTTGTTGTTCAAATAAAATGTACATCATTTTTAGATGTTTATACACGAAGGATCTTTTTTTCAAAATTTTATTTGCAGAACAAAGCAGAATGTCAAACGTATACTGATATTTTGATCGCCGAAATCAGAGGGGCCGTTGTGATCTTTTTGCTAGGGTGTTCACCTTTTGTCCGTGACATATCAAAGAGCCCTCCCTGTTCTATGGCCATAAGTACCGAACATAGGTCAAATTGTCGCCCTTTACCGGCACATGGTGACGTCCATAACAAAGATATTAGGTTTTTAAGCGGGATGTTCAACAGCAATATAAGCAACCAATCGAGAGAAAAAAGATTTGAAAAATATATACATATGTACCAACCTTGAACCACCTGAGAATATATTGAGTTTTGGTGTTAGTCTTAAAGCCTAGTAGAAGCTAAAATAACGCATGTACATAAATAGAATCACAGGGATATTTGTGGTGATTTAGGTATAGGACCAGTATATTTGAGTCTTCGTTAGAAATTGAAGATGGAATCATCGTACTGTATTGCTAAGTTTGGTTGCTGTTTTTCATGGGCGAGAATACTCAATGTATGAGGGGCCTCCGTGGCCGAGTGGCTAGCGTGTTCGACTTGGAGCCGAGAGGTCCGGGGTTCGATTCCCGCAGCGCCATTCCGCGATTGGTCGTCCCTGTCTTTCGGATGAGACAGTAAAAACCGAGGTCCCGTGTCACAGTAGATGTTGGCACGTTAAAGAACCCTCCCTGCTCTAAGGTCAGTAGTGCCGAGCACAGGCAAAATTTGTCGCCCTTCACCGGCACACGGTGAGGTCCCCATATGAGTGAAATATTCTTGAGTGGGACGTTAAACAACAACGCAACAACAACTCAATGTATGAACAAAACATGTTACGCACTTGTACACTATTTCATTTCGGTACTCTATTTTACTAAGTCACAAATCTCTATATTCCTACATGCTTACTGCCACTACCCCACTAACAAAAAAACAGCACACAAACACACCAGGTAAAGTAGAAATGAATAGCAAAGCTCAAGATGTATTCCTCTTATTGTAAATAGAAAAGATCGAAAATAAATCAAGAGTTGTATAAGCCCTGAGGATGGAAAGGACAATTTTGCTTCAAAGGGTTGTGTTTCGCGTTACAACGATTGATATGTGTTGACAATGAGTCAGTCTGTATCAACGAAGCTACAATAGTTTTTAATATCTTAGAAGCATGCTCTTGCCTCAAAACTAAGAGAGTTTCCGGTTATTAAAAACTGATTAGAGTATGCTATGATAAAGGTATTGTAAGCCATGTTTCCTATGTTAAATCTCGACTTTCTCTCTTTTATGTTCTTTTGATTGGTATTGCTTGCATTGAAAAAAATTCCGATAGAATTTTGCCCTAGATCTTTATTTCATACATTGTAGGCTTATTGCTGTGCTAAAAACAACATTTGGCACGAAACATTCGAATTGCTATCTCATCAGATTGATAGGGCAACGAATATGCAAATAACAAGAATACTGGTCCATGCCTAAAGAAAGGACTCGTATCCTTGTTCGTGGAGGGAGAGGTGATGGTATTATCTCGGATTGACAAACGATGCACGCAAAATTTCTTTCTTTATCATACTGTCTCTTATATACAGTTGTATATTCTTCTCATATACACTTCCCATGCTGTACATTGAAAGGCGTAGGAACAATTCATCCAATTAATTTATCTAAAACACTGCATATTCTAAAGACATGAGTAGTTCAGCGGTTTAGTGATCAACGTAAGAGCGAGCGATTGCGAATTTCACGTTAAAGCATACTGGTCAGTGACCAAACGGACAATTGTGTAGGTGAGCGGTCTAATAACGAAGTACGGGCGTAATTGTAGCGCTCCTCTCAGATATACATAATGATGATTGCGCGAAAGGGACAAAAGGTAGAACATCGCAAAAATAAAGTTGAAAGGGGCGTAAAACACTAATACACCAGTTTTATTCAAAAGTAAGGAAGCAAAATAAACGAGGGCGGATCAATAAGAGACTGGCCTAATTTATATCCGGTTGAGATCCACCTCTTTATTTTCGATAAATGCCCTCTAGTGTGATTCACTTAGACCAACGATGGTCATGTGTCATCAGCCCAGACCATAAATAGTCAGGGTTCTTTCCATTGACCTACTTCTCAGCTGCCATCCTGACTTCTTCGTCAGACCGACAATGACGTCCAAGGATATTTTTTTTTTTCAAGTAGGGAAGTAGATGAAGTCCCTAGGATCTAGGTCAAGCGAATAGGCAGGATGTGGTATCCATCTCCGTTTAGCTCGAGAACTTCCATTACAACTAAAGAAGTTAGTACTCCCGCGTTGTCGTGTTGCGGCAAAACACCTTTAGAAAATTATCTCGGCGTATTTCATCGTTGGTGGTTCTTAGCTATCTCAGTCAGTTATTAAACTTCTGCGCAATACGTCCAACATAATAACGCTTTTTGCGTCTCAAAATACTGTGATCATCACCTTGCCAGCAGATGGTTGCGTCTTGAACCTCTTTGGCCTCGGGGTAGTTCAAATCACGACTGACGAATATTTATTCTGTGGCTCAAATTAATGAACCTAATTCTCATCTACAGTCACCAGACGCAAAGTTGTTGTTGTATTGTTGTTTAACGTCCCGCTCAAGAATATTTCACTCCTATGGAGACGTCACCGTGTACCGGTGAAGGGCGACACATTTTGCCTTTGCTCGGCACTTATAGCCGTAGAGCAGGGATGGTTCTTTAACGTGCCAACACCTACTGTGACACGGGACTTCGGTTTTTACTGTCTCATCCGAAAGACGGGTCGACCAACCGCGGTGTGGCGCTACGCGGATTCGAACCCCGGACCCTCCGATTCGGAGCCAGACGCAAAGAAAAATAATCATTTTACCTAAAACGCTTCAACAAGGCGCTGCATACTGATGCTCTTGTTGCCGTTTGATCATCGCTAAGAGATTTTTGGACCCAAAGTGATGCATTGTTGAAACGTTACCATGTGGAATGCCTAATGTCGGCGGTATTTCTTCCACTTGAATTCGCTTATAAGAGTATATTAGATCCCGAAATACCTCACACCTTTCTTCGTCCATGGCATCCAGTGGGCGCACAGACCTTGCTTGCAAAGGTGCTCTACTGCGTTTGAATTTCCTACACAGAATTTAACCGGAGCATAAGAAGGTACAGAAGACAAATGAATATCAGCTAACTTGCTGTTTATTTCTTTGCCTGTTTTACCCTTTGAATACAAGTACCGAATTATATCACAGTACTCAAATTAAGAGGGAAAAAGCATGAGATTACATCACTAGCCTGACATTTGATACTTTATTATAGAATGACTCGATACACCTGCAATTTTGTACCCAGGTATAAGACATGTTCTGAAACAAGACATGAAGTTGTGACCGTCTCGTTCAATCGGAAATATGGTAGACTGATTACTTGTTGTCTCACCCTCGTGCGTGGCATTTACATATAGACTTAAACGTTCATGAGGTTGACAAACGGAAGAATAAGCTAATCCTCTGCATGTTGCATCATTTAATACGCCTCTACAAACTGCTCTATCAGATCAAGTTCCAGAACAAAACGGTTGTTGTAGATCATTTCATATTAGAAAGTCATTGACTGATTAAAAAGTCTCTGGCATTAAATTACAATAATTCTCGATCGAGGCCAATGCTCCCTGAAAAAGAAGAACAATAAAATGATAATAATCTTAATATTAATATGAGTTATTGTTAGGCAGATAACCAATGATCTTTAGGATGAGTCGAGCCTATTGTTTTCATATTCTTTATTACCAACACAATATTCTGATTATGTTGTAAGATTTCTTATCTGAACTTTTGTATTCCCTTGTGACGCAATTATTCATTTCTGTGCAATAAACAGTTCTGCCATACTAAATGAATGGCTGTTTGTTATATTTATATGAATAGAAAGATATAATGTCCTTCGATTGTTTTCTTGAGTTATCTGTTATTGTCAACCATATTGTATATGTAAAGGTAGGGTACCTCAGTAATATTTCTAATATCATATGTCTGCTACACTGTTTACAATATTAAGGTATTCTTACAATCGGAAAATCCTACTTTCATATTATATTTGTAATTGTCTACTATATTGTGGGTAAATTCTACAACCAGAATAATGTTAGTTGTCTGTGTTTTGTTTATATAAAGATGAGTAACCTTAACTCCCGAGATATTTCTTGTTGCTGTCGAGTTGGACAGCTAAATCACCAAGAAGACAACTGCAAACCCGACAGAAGAACATCAGACAGACAGACAGGTCCGGGTGTCTTTTGAATGAGGCAGTAAAAACCGAGGTTCCCAGTTACAGTATGCGTTGGCACTTTAAGGAACCCTCCCTGTTCTATAACCGTAAGTGCCGTGCTTAAGTAAAACATGGCACCCTTCACCGGCACAGGTGGTCGATGGTTCAGGATTTTAAACCCGAATGACTAGCTTACCCTGTCCTTCAGATGGGACAATATAAAAACCGGCTCAGTGGCTAAGTACCGTCAAAACCTCTTATTATAACATTCGATAAGACATTTTGAAAAATCTTAAAATTTGGTTAACGATATAGATTTCATTGGAGCAAATTTTCATTAATGTTCATTTCCTGTTACATAACAATATGTGTATGCTACATCTAGCGGCGAATAGTACTCTTTACTTGTAATATGACTAGTTACAACTACACTACTCTGAGTTGTTAATTTCACATGACATATGACTCATGTTTATATATTCAAGTAAATGTAATCCTACCGACTTTGTTGGTGCAAATATACAGATACCTTTGCCTATAATATTTGAAGCTTAGTGATACTTGATGAAAATTCTGCAATTTTTGAAAAGCTCCACTTTGATGCACTGGATATTGATACTTAAAATGAATAGCATTATACTACTTGGTGCCAAATATAAAATCATCTGTTGTTCGATTATATATAGTGGAACCTCTCTTAAAGACCACCACTAAATATTAAAAATTCAGTCTGACTATCACTCTTCTATCTTATTTCAACCTCACTTATGAGATCACCTCCTTATTCAGACCAATTTTAGCTGATCGCTTGTGTGACTTAAAGAGAGTTTCCACTGTAATTATTTTTTATTACAGCAAACATGATGTAACGGCAAATTAACAAGATTCAAACGTGTCCGTTATATTAAGAGATGAATGTAAAATAATGACGTTTTAAAGAACCCTCAGTGACCCGTTGTGCCGAGTGTCGGCTAAAACATGGAGCACGCCAACAGCATTCGGTCGGTGACTCCTCCATATGAGTAAGACATTTATAATCGTCAATCATATTTTTTGGAATTTGAGGGTTTATCGTGTCTGTTTGATGCAGAGACCGACAGGAGCGTCGCCAAGTCTGCCAAGTGTTTTGTATTAAACTCATGTATATTGATAAGTGACCAGTGCTCATTTGAAAACACATAATTTAATGTTTCTTATCTTTATGGTCCCAGAGATTTTATTTCGATTGAATGAAGAGGATGATATTTCTAAAGATCATAAACGTGGCTGGTAAATGAAACATCAATAATAATTACCCAATACTCTTTATTTTCGATTGAATTACTATTTTAAATTGGATCATGCGATTAATATACAGATCTCCTAATTTTTTTTTAAATTAGACAATTTTTAATTTCTAAATCAAGTTTGAAAGCATTGATGTTTCCTGGTGTGAAGCGAATAACTGACATGAAGGTCTTTGAAAGACTTATACAACGATTGGCGTTTAAGGTTAATGTTTTGCACGCAACACTGTAAAGAAATCAGTAAATATGTCATATTCCGCAACGGTTTGACTGAAAGATTTTCGAAAGTGGCGTTAAACAACATTAACTTAACTTAAATATGTCATATTCACATGGCTTAGTAAGACATTAATATCTGTCTCTAGAATGCTTCGCTTGTTTTTTGATTTATTCTCTTTTGTATGTTTTTGATTGGTTTTATGTTGTTAGTTTTCATATTTGAACTTTTCCTACCCGCTAGACTCAAGTATTCATTTACTCTCAATTTACCTTGCTAGATATGTCGGCATGTGTATGGCATTTTCAGACGTTTCGTGACATATTCCGGAAAGTTTATCAAAATACATGTATTTCAAATAACAGTCCTTTAAGGGAGGTGCCTTAGGACAAAGGGGAAATATTACTGAAATATAGACAGATACTATTAATATTTTGTTGAAAGTAGGCTTCAGAAAACTTCTTTACCCCCCCCCCCCCCTGAGTATTATCTGAAATGTATATTATTTTCAGTTCGTATCAATCAAAATAGTAAAGCATACTTTCCGCGTACGGTCATTCACCATAAACAAACAAATCCATATGATTTATTTTTATCTTTTTCGGTAGACATAATCAGAGGCGATTTTTTACAGACATAAATAGTACATGATCATTTTTGTATGTAAGCTTGCTTGTGGAGATAAAAAAGTCTTTTTATTGCAGATTTTAGGTTTGGACCTAATATTACTGTGTTACGCAGTGCATTCAATCCTAAACCGATTGACTTCAGACCGAATTCACATCAGGGTAATCCTAAACAATGTTTAATAATTAAAGAAGCCTTTTAAACTCCTCTCCAGCATCATATGCAAAGTGTTTATCTGATTCAGAATAATACAGTGACGGAAAAGCTGCTTAGTAATGATTCCGAGTATGGAAAGATTAAAGCTAGCATAAAACAAAAAGGATGCTGTTAGAATAGAAAATAACTCATGCTATATATAATGTGTAGATAGCGGAAAATGAAACGAAGTGCACTTTACTATTGGAAAAGTATAAAGATGAGATGTTGTGTTGCGTTAATGAAAAGGACTAGATATCGTCTTTGTTCCCTTCAATGACTAAATAAAAGCTTTTTTCTTGTCTTTTTCTGATAAGGGATGACGTTCCACTGCCTTAGTCCTCTTTACTATTTGTAAAGAAAAACGCAAGGGGCAAATAAACAGTATTAATTTCTTCCTCTTAAATGCTAGTGTACGGAATAGTGATGGATATTAGTATTAGAAAGTTCGCTGGAAAATCGAATAAAAACGTGTTGTCCATGAAAGTAGATTCTACATGAAGTAATCTTCAAAGTAGTCCTTAATTGTAATTTTATTATTTAAAAAAAGGTTTAGAATAGATAAAAAGAATCAACGAATGATCATGTGACCGTTCATACTTCCTTTATAAATGGTATCAGTTCTTTGCGAGGGATAGTGTACACTGAAGCTATTGATGAAATTGATTCTGCTATCGCATGGAAAAATTCCAACTTTATCGGGGAGTGATATGAAGTCCTTAATTCTTTTTCAAAGGAGAGTTCAAAAGAAAATGTAGAATTGAGATAATCGATATATATATATATATATATATATATATATAGTAGAAAAAATATTATTCAGAATAACACATTCTTTTGATCATAGTAAATATAATTATTCTTCTGTTAGCGCTTTCAGCCATAGTGGCTCTTCAGACAGAGTAAAATGTTGTCTAGTGACAACGATTATAAACTATGACGTCATCGTCATAGTAACGTTCAGTGGTAGCTATTGAAATATTAAAGTCATTTCCCGTTTAGTTTCGGATT
>JACSZP010002535.1:5837-20664 GCA_016161895.1 Pinna nobilis | reverse complement strand
TAACGTCGGGAGTTATTTTCAAATGGAGCAAGTGTTAGTCTAGGTTGTTGTTGTTTTTTTATTATCAATTTTTATTCCCCATTTGAATGAATCAAAATAAAAGATATTCGATTGTTTTTATTGCCTACACGTATATAGTGAAACTTGAAACTCTCCATATCTTGTGATGTGACACTGTGACTGTTGACCACAGTATTTTAGGTCAGTCCTTTATAATTCACATAAGAAGTGTCATTAATTTCAAGTCATATTTATAAATAAATGATTTGCTGATTTCAATTCACTTCAGACTTCGAACCACACCTCACACTTATTTACATTGAAATTGAGTTAATCACCCGACGAGCCTTCCGTGGAAGGATTATAAACATAAACAACAATAAATAGAGATGTCAGCTAACACCGACTGCCTTTTATGGCCATATTCTAGGGAGTGTTCCATTCAGTCACAGATGCTGTACTTTGTAATGGATCGCATATTATCATCTAAATGTTGACAAATCGCCCAATAGATTATTGAAGGAGGAAAAGAGAACCCACCTGTAATAGTGATTACCACCAATTTACCTTAAAGTGAAAGTTTATCTGTAATTGTCATACATGTTCAGGGATAGGAATAGTTCTTCTTACCATGAAAGGTACTATTGGAGAGTTAAGTGGGTGATTTGTTTTTACATGATTTGGACGTTAGACGTTTGCTGTGCTTCTGGTGATTTGAATCTCCTGAAAGGTGAGAAATATAGACATTTGATACAAAAAAATTATCCTAAATAGACCTTTCTTTTAAAAGTTGATTGAATAAACGGAGACATGGAACACACTCTTGACTTTTTCTATGCAATTAAAAAAAGGAAAACGTCAGAACCACATAGGCAAACAAAAAAGCAAAGAATTTTCGTAATGCATTTCATCTTTGTATCCGTTATCTCTTTTAGATGTCTCTAGTTATATCTCTAAAACAACCATGGATATAAGGCACCGTAGTAATCGAATGAACATGTAAGGAAAGTGTACTTTAGGGAATAGGGAAAACATGAAAAGAGAATCATTACATTTGTAAGCGATTTAAATTGGATTACAATGTCCAATGATTACGTATTTTGTGGAAAAACAGCTGCAATGGTTAACAGAATATAGAGAGTGGGGAGAAATGCGCCTGATCTACGTTTCTGATGTAATACAATGGGAAAATACATTGTTTGTATTGGGTAATTTAAAAACTCATATCTATATTTGCACAGGAAAATATACCTTATATTTTCCTACACTGTCATGACCAAAAATGTACATTATTTGTAGCAGTTTTAAAATGTAGTATGTTAACCAACGTGTTTCGTAAGCCTAGAAAGTGATGATGATGATGAATTGATTTAAATTTACTACACATCTGTGTCCGAGTTACACCGAACTTGTAGTGTAACATTCATCAAGAATTGATCGAAATTATTTATTTAAGATACACGTTTTCCACTCTTCTATGCTTTACATACGAACACATAAATAGCAGTCGGATCAAAGTTGAGGAATAGGAGAGGTCACATAAAAGTTAGGACATGTTTATGCATAGAAGCATTGTTAATTTAAGATTGACCTTTTCTAGGACGGAAATCTACCTGGGGTTGCAGACCTCTACATACGGGATATCATAAGATTTCCCCATGAATCAGAAGTTTCAAGAGCAAGCTGAGTTTTATCGGGTCTTAATCGGTTAAATGGCATATGGATTATATTTTTGAAATCTTTTTGAAATTCAGTATAAACATTGTCTACTTTGCTGTAATTTGAAGCAGCATAAAGACCTTCCGAAGACCGAACAGTTTGCTGATGGAAGTCCATTCCAAAATCAAAACTAAACCGAAATGTAGAATAAAGAACTGGAAGTTATTGCTCATTGTGATTTTTGTCCAATTTGTTTAACTTTAAATTAGAGAGTTTAATATCTATATGAATCAAGGATCATACCCAATTCAATTTTTGCATTGTTTCCATGAACCTGTCTTTCAGAATCTACGTACAATATCTCAACAAGCTATCTTGCAACATCTTTTTTTTTACCAAAGCGTCCTTTCTATTCGGCTAGCAAGTAAATTCGCAAATACTGGTTACAAATATGCCCAAATATGGAATTCTTGTACTTTTAATCCAATGCAAAAATATTGATTCGATACACGGTCACCGTTAGTGCGTTAGCAGTAAAATTACCAGGGTATTTTCACAAGTAATCGCCCTCCCACACAACTTAAATTGAAAATCGTGAACAAGACAAATGAAAATATGTTATATTGATAAAGCCAATCATTTTTTTTTACCTTTTTTTGGTGTCCCTTTTTTAATACAAAACACATTATTCAATCAGGAAAATTAAACACACAGAGACATATAACATGAAGAATGTTTTAGAGAGCAATGCAACTCAATGATTAAATTGACCATGAGATCAAAGTACATGTACATGTATTGGAATCCGCCCGTGGGAATCGGCTACGTTTTCCTGTCCTTCGGGTGGGACTGTAAAAAAAACGAGATCCTGTGTAACAGTAGGTGTTAGCTTGCTTAAACTCCAACATTTTGGGGCGGCACGGGTAGCTTCGGCGTGTGGTTAGGGCTTTAAGTAGTCACGCAACACGTGCAATTACGTCAATCTGAATCTGAATCCTACCACTTTTCAATGTCTGAGCATAGGCCAAATTTGAAACGCTTCGTCGGCAATTGATGGCGTCTCTATGGAAGTCGTATTAATTATCTGAATTAAATATTTTTTTCAATATCTTTGGAATGTTGTAGAAGTTGATCAAGGTTAAATTTCAATCTAGATATCGTCATAAAATGCATGCAATCATTTTCTTAGCACTGGTTACGAAATGAAAATATAAAATAAACATTCACCTAGGACTGCATGACCACGAGAGAAATTCAAATTACGTCAAAATTCCATCATATATTAGATCTTGTACAGAAAGATTATGGAATTAATGAATAATTAATAATACATTGTTTTAACCCACCTTCTACTTTTCTTGATCCGTGAAATTGACCTCACCGTATCATATTGTAAAAAAAAAAAAGTTTGATGGCGTGATTTCAATATTTCGTAACCCTTAGTTCTTTAATTGTACAACAGGAAACACTTTAAGTGCAGTTTATTCGCTGCGAATGAAGACCTTACTTGAATATTAATCACTACAAGCCAAACAATTACTCGTACTGCATTTGTCTAATTTCTGTTGACTTGCCAGAACGGATGGATATTGTTTATACTCTAAGTAATATGCACGGAGAAGCCGTTCATGGCTCGATTGCATTGAGTTTCCATTATGCCATGCGGTCATGCGATCAAATCCACCATATTACATCGCCGTTTTCTTACACTTGGATAAGGAAGATGAAACATTGTTATGATATGATACAATTTACGCTTGAAGTAAATCTTATGACTTTTGCCGAGAACCAAATTTTTAGCAAATGGAATGATATCTATTTGTGATATATTAGTAGGCTAGTTTTCTACGTTATACAATTTGTATAACCACAATTTTGTTGAATTAATTATTTTTCCACGTCGTGACTGTTATAATTTCCAAGTTGTCACATTTGATGAGGACTTGGATTTTCGTATATAACTTGACACTTCTTCAATTTTATTTTAGAACACTTAGATTTAAAAGAATACATATTACAAATTCCCGAACTATAAGAATTATCAATACCAAACGTAATGTAACACTCTTTTCCATATAGCCAATTTATATTATTGGCGTATGACCCAAGGATCAACATCACACGTCTTCACGATGGCATTCGATAAAAATGTCTTTCCTGATTCTAGATATTATATAAATGATTGTACACAATTTCCAATGAAACCGTAAATGTTTTTTCAATAAGCAGTACAGTTGATTTTCTTTTCGTGCCACTGGAAAAGGGAATTATTTTTGAATAATAATTATTAGAACTAATATAACTATATTGTCCTTTTACTGTTTTACTTACAGATAAGAATAAATAATTTAATGTCTTAGAGAAAGTATATCTATCATAAACGTCAACTTCCCATATCTATATAGCAATATTCCATCCTCGCCTGCATATGGAGTTTATGTCTCTCAAATGATTCGATACGCTAACTTGTTCATCGTATGACCAGTTATTAAATCAAAGTAGGCTACTGATAAACAAGTTGATATTACAGGGGATCCAACAGTTTCGGTTAAAGTCAGGTATTCGTAAAGTCTACGGTCGGTACAATAATCTGGTTTGCCGATACGGTCTATCATTGGGTCGAATGCTGTCTGACATGTTTCATGTTTCTTTATAAATTGATTTTGACTCCGGATGATTCCGTTTACCTGATCAAGATATAGGGCTCACGGCGGGTGTGACTGGTCAACAGGAGATGCTGACTTCTCCTAGGCACCTGATCCCATCTCTCACGGTCTATCCAGGGGTCCGCTTAACTCCTTATTTTGCATTCCTTGTAGGAATTATGAGATCGATCACTGTTCGTTACCTTTCGTTACTTTTTCATCTATATTTCTGCTCTGAACATTTCATACAGTACATTTAGAATATCACTGCGAGGTCTAATATTAGACAATTTATATCTGCAATAAAATCAGTTGACACTTTAATGCTTCATTTTTCTTTTCAGAATGATATACAGAATGTGTCTAAGAGTTCATTGGAGCTTCCAGATAATGACAGTTGTGTCTTAGTTTATTGCGAAAATTACCAATATGCAAGTGTGCTAATTATTCCAATGTCGTGACGTACCAAGTCAAAGAAGATGGCGATAAATCAAGGTTTTCAGAATGATTTTGAAATTCGTACGGCTGTCAACGACCTGTCGGCAGATTCTGGTGACAATATTAGGATCAAGGCGAAAAAGGAAATAAAGCCGGCGATTCGGGTGCCTGAAAGAGGTAACTCATTATTCGAATCAACTATAGACAATAAGCATTACCTATTTTTGAATTATTAAATATAGTTTCAAACCTGTTCATTCATTCTCAAGCTCCTTCCGATCACCTGGTCCCATTTCATTTGGTGTGACAGGTATTTCGAATATTGAGAATTTCGAATTTGGATAGTAAAACTTGTTATTTCATTTTGATAGCTTTAGCACCTGAGCAAATCATGCCAGGTTAAGCCATTCGATTGATTAAGAATACAACAACAAAAAACTGAGTCCGTCCATAGACTTAGGCACATCCAGTTAAAGTAACTGAAAAATGAATTTTGTGGAAAAAAGAAATGNNGATAGTAAATTCTTACACTTCGCATGTTTTAGCAACTCGTGTAAAACACGATAGCTCTTCAGTCAGTGATGGTCTACTGGAGTTATCTTTCTTTGTAATGACATGTATAATGTTGCAGGACACATAAAAAGATGTGATTTATGTCGATTTCGAAATTTCCTATGTGTAAATGAGATACGTCTATCATCACCTGAGTTGGCACATGTATTTGTCCTACATGTATAATAGCAACATTAATATCACTTATATTCATCAATTAAAATTCTTAAATTGTCATTTACAATTATTCCCGAGGTATTTATGTTTTGAAATTGGGAGAATTTATGTTCACTTTCTAATTGTTTTATTCGTTCTCGTTTAGCTTTTCTCTATCTTTCTATCACTCATTCATGTACATAAATACATGACTATATATTTACAGATATTCGTGATACACATTCGCCAAAGTGTTCATCGTGCAAACATGCATATTGATAACTTTAGTACTTATACAACCTACAGAGATAGTCCTTGACCAGTTTTTAAATCGAGGTACGCTACTGACAAACAAGTTGATGTTACAGGGGTTCCAATTGTTCGGTTAGTGTGAGCTTTTCGTAAATTCTACGGTCGGTTCAATGATCTGGTTTGCCGATACGGGTCATTGGGTCGAATGTTGTCTGGCATATTTCATAACCATTGTTAGACCGTTCTCTACACACGGGTTTTGAATACGGATTACTCTGTTTATAGCTGATCAAGGTATAGGGCTCACGACCGGTGTGACCGGTCAACAGGGGATGCTTACTCCTCCTATGGCACCTGGTCCCACCTCTGGTGTATCCAGGTGTCCGTGTTTGCCCAACTCCTCATTTTGCAAATTTACGTAGGGATTATGAGATCGATCACTGTTCGTTGCCTTTACCTTTTTATCCTTCGTATTCACCCACCATAGAAACATCAGCTTAAAGTTTTCTTCAGTCTGGCAGTTGTTATATTAGTTTTCAAAGCCTTGTTTGAAGAAAATTCGTTTGCTGATTCTTAGTTTCAGAAATTAATTCGTTAACATACATTGTAATTGAAATCATTTACACTAGTAGATCCCATGCAAATTGATTGCGCACTCAAAAATTACCATCATGGATAATGCTGTCCTGAAATGTTTACATCATTCGTTCAAATTTGAGACATAAATATAGAATTAATTTTTGTCATGACGTGATGAACACATCCAAATTATGCATAAAAACTTGACTTGAATAATGTTAATACCAATAATACTGCCAATACTAAAGATCATCACCATAGACATAGTCATTATCATCAGCTTGATGAAAGTAAGTGTTGATGACGATAATGATGATCATGATAGATATGGTGATTACGACTATGAATATGATGATGATTATAACGACGATGACTATGGTGACGATGATGATGATGATGATGTAGAAATTGAATAAATCGTGTACGTGTAAAAAGTTTGTATTATTAGAAACTTTATCAATGAAAATAAATAACTCATAAATACTCATGCAATTTTTGACACCATTTCTGAAATTTTGCAATAATTCATATACACGTATATACAAAATAGTTTACAGACGATCGAGAGACCACAACTATGCATACGTTAATTATTTACAAATATAAATATACCTGTTTATTCTGGGAAATGTCAACAAAATATAACCCTACAAGTTTTTAGCTATTTACTTTGTTTGACCCTCAACCTATGACACACTTTTTTTAAAATGTAAATATCAAAGAAAGAATGAAAACAAATTAGTATTGTAGTACAATTGTGTTATAGGGCAATTACATAAAAAAGAACAGCCAATGAAAAATTAGGGTCATGACAACCGACTTAAAAAATGAGATATGATCTACATAATCTAAATAATTTTGCATTGAAATGTATACTGATCATAAGTACTGGTTCTCCTTGGCGATACCAATGGTGTTTATCTCAAGATTTAACGATTTGGAAGGAAAATTCAGAATCCCGCTGGGTATTTAAGCTCATGCATTACAAGGGGTTTTTATGTACAAGACATCTTTTAAAAAAAGAGTCTTTTTATAACTTTATTTTTATTCTGCTTTGCAAACTTTCAGTACATCATTTAAATATGTTGCATTTCCTGTTCCTCTTAACACTGATATTTGGGCTAAACATGTGAACCGGAATCGTACTTCTGAGGTTGTCATAATTGCTGCTGGGGGAAGTTAATAAACCATTGAAACTTGTCACACTTCCTGCATAAAATGATTTACACAGAGTACAATCAAGTGATCTTATTTTGTTCCCATTTGACGATCAGTAGAATCGTAATAGTCCAGTTGACCTTTTCCGAGAAGACGAGATTCTATAGTTACAGTACCATGTGAGTCATCAGTGTTTACGAAGATGCTGTTCTTGTGGAAGTGTGATCATTTCAGTTGTTCTTATTAGTTCATTATTTCATCTGAATTTGGTTGTTGACTCGGGCGGGTGTGGCCGGTCAGTCGGGGAAAATTACTCCTCCGTGGCATCTGATCCAGCTCTGCGTTGCCAGAGGTCTGTGTATGTCCTTTGTCCGATATTCGCCAAGTTTATATGTTGCTTCCTGATTCATTGATGTCTTTGTGTCTGTGATTTTCATATTCATGAATAAAAAAGTTTACTGTAGAAAATACCAAGGGGGAATCAAAAATTCAAAAATCCAAAGGCAGACGAAATCATGGCCAAACAAAAAAGAGACAACACAAACAGCTATCAACACAACAAGACGTGTAAAACCGAAAAATAAAGTTACACGAACCCCCTTCCAAAAACCAGGGGTGAGTTCAGGTGTTCCAGAAGGGTAAGCAATTCATGCTCCGCGCGCGCCAATCGCCGTGTCACAAGTTTTCGAATACAAGAATAAATGTAGGGAATGAAAGCACGAACTCAAAGAGCACGTATTACATTGAATGAAACCCTACATTAGCGGTTATGCCTTGTGTGTAAACGGGTTGCTTGCCACTTTTTAAAGTGTCCTGTACTCATTTTTGATTTATTCAAAATCAAATATTAGTAAAGGACATTTGTCAGGAAGAAACTATTATGCTTTGTCCTGTACTCATTTTTAATTTCTTTGAAATTAAAGATTAGTAAAGGATAAAAGCAACAATATTATAACCAACGATAAGCAACAAACAAACTGAAAATCTTTAAACATTCCTCCAAATATGATTTTTTTTAAAATACGCAAGGCTAGACTACCGTGTGCGATTTGTTGCTTAACTTCGCTACACAGCAGAGATTTCAAATTTATCCTAAGAAAGCATATGGTTACGGATTTCCTTTTCTATTATCTAATTGCCTACTTTTCCGGAACACCTGAACTCAGTCACACCCAGTTTTAGTGGGGTTCTAGTTTTATTTCACGATTGTGTGGATTACTGTGTGATTTGTATCGGATATGCATTTAGATCAAATATGTCCTTCTGATAGAGTCTTTTAAATCAATGAGTCCCCGGGGCAGGCTAGATTGATTTTCAACCATCCCAGTATCTTCTGAAATTGAATTCTGCTTGGTTTCAAAATTTCAATCTGCGATACATCTCTTTAAATCGTTATTGATTGTCAAACCTATATATTGTTGTTAGAACAGTTTTAATGATATACATCTATAAAATGAATTATATTGCAGTGANNTTCAGCTTTGAACAACTTATAGCATATTTCAATGTATATGCGGTAATGACATTTATGGAAACAGCATCAAATTGTTTCCTTAGTTTACGTTAGTTATCTCAAATCAAATAAGGACATGGGACCCCTAAAGTACAGAGAACTGTGCTTTATCTTTCAAACTTTGTCTGGTGGAAGACCTTTCTTGATATGTGAAGACACTTGCCTTGTAGATGGACCTCGTGAGTTATTATCATTATTGAACATGGCAGAAAGAATATGAACATAAGTGCTTTGCTTGCTATTGCTGTAGCAGACGACATGTAGAACGCTGAAGTCTGACCGAACTGCCTTTCCCGCCAATAGATGCATGTCATTGTTGAGGGAAGAGGACTGTCTCAATTTATCCCAATGATCAATTGATTCAACTTATTGATGCTGCATAAGAAATATTTGCAAAATGTATGAACGGCTTCTGAGTGTGGAGTAGGTACAAATACCAGCAAACTAGACTTGAACTTGTTGAGTATTGGTAGATTTTTTTTCTTCGCAGACAATGTTGCACGGTTAGGCTACAATGGAAAGAATATTTCTGGATTTGCTGTGTTTGAAGCAGTATTCAGGTATCGATTCATTCGTATTTTCATTTCGTAGCGCTAGGCCTACACACAGCTCAGTTATTCCGATGATGGGAAACTTTGGATTTATCAATCACTGCATCCCTGGATGAGAAAAAAGATTAATGCTAAGCCACGTGTCTCTCGCTTGTCGAGCGTAGGTAAAGAGAAACCTTACGGAAATATGAGACATCAATTGTAAACGCCACAGAAATTGTTGTTTTAGGAGTCAGGTCAAAAATGTAACCTAGTCATATAACATTAATTTTAATTTGTAGTAAGACTTGCTGTCAATTAGAAATGAAGAGGGCGTGTCAAAGTAAGTGTCACATCGTCAACCCTTGTTTCAAATTTCAAACTTGAAAAAAAAATTATGAATACGATATGATGGAAAAGGTGAATTAAGATGGGAACAACTAAAGACAGGAACTTGAATATTTTGGACGCCGAAAACCGGCAAATTGCCGACAATCCGATGGAGAAGAAGGAGGAGAGTGATTTAAAAACGGACTCGCAGAATCCAGAGGAAGGTATATACTGAAATTTACATGTACTATTTAAATTGATTAATTTTCATTCCAGTATATTGAATGAAATATTTCTGCATTTAGACGTGTGTGCGCGTGTGTGTGTTGAGGTAGGGCGGGGAAACCCACTTTCTCGTGTAAACTTCAAATTAATATTTTGGTTTTATTGATGTAAGGTGATGTCGAAATACAAGGTGCATAAGCCCATCAGTTTTTCGGCATAATAATGATGCTATGAAATAGATTCTAGTGTCTTGAAAACTGCATATAAAATCAGTGACGCGTGTCGTAAATCATCCAAATGCAGATGCCCATCTTGTATTATATATACATGTACATGTACATGTATTTGGTTTTAGATATGCAAATTCCATCGGCGGATCTTGAGGTGTCGTTCGGATACCGGAAATAGTCAGTGTTGGAGTTGAATACTCGGGTTCAAAGTACGAACAAATATGCTAGTTTCTGAGCATGATGTTAGGTTTGAAACGATAAATAAAGAAGGTTCTACATTTTGCTTATTGTTGGATATTTTCGTTTGGTTGAAAATTTCGCTGTCGATCATCAAGCAGGGTTGACCTTACTGTATGCTATATTTTATAAAGCGCTAGTCAGCTAGATGGATGCGGACCACACTTTTTATTTTCAAAATGATTTTCAAAAAGTCAGTCTCCTGAGTTTGAAAATGATCTTCTTAACCAGTCCTAAATTTTTATCTTTGAAACCAGTATTTCAAATATTTTTATCCATATTGTATAATTGAAAGGTTTCTGAAAAGAATCAAACAATTTCTTGAAAAAAAAAACTTTTGAATTTAACCCCCCCCCCCCCCCCCCCCCCCCCCCCCCCTTGATTTACTTCCTACAGCACCGATATGGCTGAAATATTTTTGAAAATCGCAGCAGTAACCTACCCTAAAAGAAAAAAGAAATCGTATGGAAAGAAACTTTGGTAGGTTCTGCAAATATATAGCAACCTGGGATAAAATTTACAATTCAAAACCAAGTGTCATTCTTATTTGGTGTTGTTTCAGACTTTATGATTTTACAGTGTAGATAATAGGGATTATGTAATAAGGAGTACATTGCTGTTCAATCGATAAAAATTCCGTAAAGAAACTGAAGGGTGTTCAGTTTGAATCTATTAAAACGTCAACCAGACCAACGTAGATAGTAGCAAGAGACATAATATTGTAGAATATAGAGATCTGTATAATTATGGACTTTGGATTCATGATATGACAGAAAACATTATAAATCACACAACTCTACAAAGCACATGTCTGACATTTGAATCACAGTCTTGTTAAGTATTGGTTAATTTTACTGCGAACATTAATTAATGAATTTATTTCAAATTTAAAGGTCTAGAGTGGTCACCTTAATTTTCATTTCATGAATATAGCCGCGACGAGGGTCAAACCTCTAAACAGTGTAAATAAGTGACGTGCATATCAAAATGTTTTTGTTCTTTCCTTGCTATCTAGAGCGAGACTCATTTATGTTGCATAGTCTATCTTATTTAGTAATTGTTCACTTTGAAATGTAGTCTAGGAAGAAATTGGACCCACTTTTGAATGGCCGGTTCATCGCGGATTCAGGATTTTTCCAGATTGGGGGGGGGGGGGGTCGAATTTGCGGCAAGAAAAACATGTAGTAACTCGATCAATTTTTATATATAAATGTCATGATGCTATATTAACTTTGCAAATTACAGGGAGGATAATGTTCCCGTGAGGACCCCACCCTTCTAGATCCGCGCATGCGGTTGTAGGACAGACTTATCTCCATGTCAAAAAGATAAATATAATTCACAACGGGAAATTGTAGGCCTATTTGTAACTTTTTCCCGTTTTCTGTTTGTCATTGTTCATTCCATTTAGTCACCTATAAATTCTTGTAATAGATTTTGCCTTTCCTCGGTGATTTTGATAAATTACAGATTAAAGAGTCTACTTTTTCAACTCTTATAAAGGGTTGAATTCCTTCTATGTAATGATTAAACACTTGTAGACTGACAACTTTAAATATTTGATCACGTGTACGAACTCGATATGTACACGTACACATTGTTAATTTTCAAAGAAAATGTGTAAAAGTTTAGATCCGTGCCTTTCGATTACTAGATCTACAAGAAAATTCGTTCCATATAATGGCATGAATACATGCATTACTGTAGACTATAAAAATTGAAATGTCTGACAACAGAAGGTGAAAAAGAATTAAAGAAACCTAAAAATGTTAGATCCATCCTTAACTTGGAATGGGGTCATTTAGAACTAAATGATGTCAGCGTTTCTGATGATGTAGGCCTAGTGTAGACCTGAATAGATTTAATTACATCATTATTATGTCTATATTCATTTAAAAACATGTATCATGATAAATCTATTGATTGCTGTAGGTAAAATGAAACTAGAGTCCGTCAAAGAGGGAATTTCCTTGAATGAGTGAATACTTTCATTTGATTGGTTGAAATTGAGTCAAAAAATAGAACAGTCACACAAACGTTTGATAACAAAGGGGGGTAATTCTAAATTCGCTTAAAAAGTAAGTCACGAGCCAAGATCACGGCATTTCAGCTTTGATGTGAGATGTGGTTAGCTACCCATAACGGATATAGAAGGAGGTAGATTTAATACAAACAGGTAGGTAGAAGAATAATAAATCGTACGTTTGTTGGAACAGCTGTAAGACAACACGTGCTACTATATAATGTGCTTGCTGACATGGTTGTCAGTGTTTACAATGTTATTTTCATAATTTTGTTTTGTTGATCTGTCCTACTGGGACCACAATGTTTCGTTTTAATCACGAGTCCTAAAGATCTGTGATTGATACTGTATATATAAATATAGAAATATGTACTTACAATAATCTTAGAAAGGAAGCAGGTTAAGCCACACTCAATTCTCGTTACTGATGTATTTTTTGTCCCTATTCAGCTGCTATTGTCTAATAAACTAAAGTCTTTGGTTAGTTCTAATCCTTTTTGTCACTTTTGGGACTGAATCTGGACCCTTTGTTGTTGGTACTACGTTTCTCAGAAGATCTTAAATATTATCTGCCCGATCTTATCCCCTTCCAGTTAGAAGACAGCCTCAAGATACACCCCAGAAAAGATTCCCTGAATAGAACAGCACTTTAATACATGTAGGCCTAGATTAATTTCTATTGAAACGTTGAGGTCATACTCCCGGAGGTGGGAAGTATGACCTCGACGTTTCAATAGAAATTAGGCCTAGATGTGACAATTTATTATGCTCAATTTCGTCTTTGATTTGGTACAGATATCCCTAGAAATACATTTAGTTAAGTAATTTTAATGTAGATATGTTTCCTTTGTTGTAAAACTAATCCCATCCTTCTTTTGTTACGATTAAGACTAATATTCCCAGAATTAGACTTACATGTACATTTTGTATACTCCTACATTTTAAGTAATTATATGCATGCCACACATAATCATCGAGCAGGATTTGCTTACCCATCTAGAACACCTGAACTCACCCAGGATTTTAATGGGGTTCTTGTTACATGTACTTTGTATTGTTTTATGCGTTGTGTTGATAACAGTTTGTTATTAAGCCTATAACGTTGTCTCGTGTTGTTTTGGTCATGGCGTTGTTCGTTGCTCGTCTTTTGAATTTTGAATGCCCCCTTGGTATCTTCCACTCACAGTTTTTAGAACGCGAGTATATCTATTTCAAATTTTAACAACCATGCCGCATACCATTGTCCAGTCGGACTGATTACAGATTGACATTTGTGGAAGACCCTTCACAGAGGGGAGTAAATTATTGTTGCACCACAGGTGCTTCTGCAGTTCCATAGGACCAGACATAGATGTGGAATGCATTAAACTAAATTTGTACATGTATAAGTAAAATCATTAAGGAAATCAATTTTATTTCCTGAGCAACAGAGAAATAATAATTTGTACAGGCACCTTGGCTTCCCATCACATATGTTGACAACCTAGGACTTTTCTAAATGATATGAATATACTTATGAAGATGCAATACAATTGCCAATTACTATAAAACATTAAAAAACATAGTACAATATGTCTCTAAATAAAAATTGTCCACATATTTCGAAGTACATTTATATGTCAAAGTCTGTATATATCTTCATAAAACTTATTAAAAGTGTGTTTCCAAATCGTTAAAACAAGTGAGCACACTAACCTTACCTGAGATTTAAAGATGTTGAACTATAGTATGAAAAATTCTAGATAAAACATAACAAGCTAACGGAAAAATCAATCACAAACTAGATTTTGTTTCTTATACATTGTACTTCATATGATTTTATTATGTATTTTAATAGAACTGGTTCCAGAAAACAGGGAACTTTACATTGAAAAAGTAAATATCCTGCCGTGGGGGTTATTCAGAAGTAACTTGCCTTTTGTAAAAGTGTATCGATTCTTCCTACTTATTGTTCATAAGTCACTTTGTCCTGCTGTCCTGTCAATCGTATACAGATACTTGTCTTGTATTTGTAAACTTGCCAATCGCACATTCTATGTGCTACAATGTAGTTCAATACTGGGTATACCACATACCATGGTGGAGCTGAGAGGTATGAATAGATACCCAGGGCTCTTCAGAGACACAATTCTTACAATAAAAGGTTGATTGACCTGCTAGGAGCCTGTGTTATGTGACTTTGTTCCAAAAACCATTCATAATAGTTATGTTAAACACTTGAACTAAGTTGAAGAAAGTTTTGTGTAATACCAACATTTAACCAAGACAAAATAAAATGTGAGAGAGAGAGAGAGAGAGAG
>JACSZP010002533.1:0-18782 GCA_016161895.1 Pinna nobilis | reverse complement strand
AATAAAAGTAATATGACAAATGGGTCTTCACATAATCTTATATGACAGATAGTTAACACTACACAATTGATCATTCACATAAATGTATGTGACAGGTATTTGGCAATACTCAATTGACCATTGACATAATTAGATGTGACAAATAGTTAACACTACACAATTCTGAGTATTAACATATTAATTGACCACGCACATACTAAAATGTGTAAACATTGTATAGTGTACAAAATTAAGTCACAGAAATATAATGAAATACTTTTTCATTCGAAATGTGAAATCTACTGGATGATTGTACGATAAAGCTTCCCTTCACGCGAGATGGATCGGAAGAAAGGAATCTAAGTCTGACGGCGGATAGAAAAGGTTAAGTTGTATGTTGTTTAGCTGCTTTTTCTAACTTCATATAATTTTTCACTCTTATTTGGGCGTCCCGGATGCTGTTGAGGGACCGTTACTCTACATTTTGCAGCATTCAGGAGTGCGGGATCTAACGCGTGTCGACCGCTACAGTGACACGTGACTCCTATGCAAGACAAGAACTCTGTCGCAGCTACACTTAATTAAGATTTATGAATTAACTGGTCGAAAAGAGGGGAAAACATTTAAAAGAAAAGACTTCAACCTTCAAATTCAAAGTTTTCAAACTTGTATTTCTGAAATATTTTCATTCCCAAGAATAAGTCTTTGAATTTCGAGGTATCATTTTAATCCTATTGTATCTATCTGAAATCAATGCTATTCAGACAAAACTTAGCCACTGTGAATTAGTATTACCTGGTTAAACACATATATACACAAATCCCGACATATACAAAGATGTATATAGATATGTGAAGAGTTCATTACATTGTATTTGTATTTGCTTTGCATACCTAGGTTACGTCCTTTTATCGGTCGACATATTGAAGCATCTTGGCGATAAAGAACATTCAAATCACTTGAACATTTCTATATTTAAAACTTACAATTCTGATAGAAGCATTAAATCTATATTTATTGTACTCCATTTCACGATTTTTTTGATTTAGGATAAGCAAATGTATTAATACACGTCTGTTATGTGATCTGGTGATACACAATGACATGCATATCTTTGAAAAAGAGAACAACCTGACTGAGATAATCTACTTTCGGTTTTGTCCTATGTTAAAAATAAACTTACAAGGCAATTGATAACATAATAAATTTTATTTATATATACATGTACATGTATATATGTGTGTGTTTATCGTATATATATGAATCCATATTTACATAAAATCCATCATACTATACGCCGTTCATCTAAGCATTTACATATATACATACATACATACATACATACATACATACATACATACATACGTACGTACGTACGTACGTACGTACATACATACATACATACATACATACATACATACATACATACATTCATACATATTTTCCGTATTTACAATGTTAAATGCATTTGATGGCATAGCTTTTCTTTACTCAATATAATATGATATTGACAAGGCCATTTGATTCAATAATATCAATAATACAATGTCCCCGGTATTAATTTGCTACACAGTATGATAACGGATTATCAACGTAAAGGTTTAAGAGATCAAAATTCATATAACAGTATCTTATATAATGGCCCGTCAAGTGTAAGATAACACCATGTAAAAAGGACATGTGTCACTTATCAGTATACGAGTGGATGCATGTACATCATCGGACAAGTATAGTTTTACTGACGTCCCGTTTTCTTATTTAAATGTTTATTCTGTCATCCCGATAAATATCTTATACAACAGACCAGTCGTTTAACAATAACTTATCTTGTATACTGTTCAAGTAACGCACATATGTAATTGCTGATTTCTAGTTATCACGAAGCGTATCGTTAAAGCGTATCACGGAAGTAAATAAGGGTTTCCACGAATTATTTATTGTTAACAGATAAAGTCGGGAAGCCCGATTTAAAAACGAAAGTAAGAGGCAATCTGAAGAATAAGACAAGCAGGTAAGGATTTGTCATCCTTTGCAATGAATTTACTGCTCACTAAGTAGGGATGTTCGCACAAAAGCACACATCTATACATGCATGTATATGCACAAACACCCTTAGCGTAACTCAATAATTGTTATCAAAAGTCTTTGCAATTCTAACATCGTTGCTGCTCTATTCCTTACTTACTCAAAAGAACGACAACAAGAACCACAACTGTGCCACGGCACGATCGGCCGTCCCTGTCGTTCGGATGAGACAGTATAAACCGAGGTCCCGTGTCGCAGTACGTGTTACCACGTCGAAGAATCCTCTCTGTTCTACGCCTTTAAACGCCGAACATAGGCAAATTTGTTGCCCTTCACCGGCACACGATGACGACTCCATATAGGTGAAATGTTCTTGAGTGGGACGTTAAACAACAATACAACTTGTCACCTTACAGTTTACGTAGCGGATAAGACTAAAAAATAAAACCAATGTGTGAAAGCGTAAGTTCAAGTTCTTTAAAGCATTAAGCCATAGGCAAAGCTTAAATTCATTATTTCAGTCTATATCGTTATCTTGGTGTTTTTGATTTTAAATGAAATAAAGTAAAAAGTACACAGACATGCGCTTGTGTGCTGAACTTGTATATTGATATGCATAGTTGTTTAATAATGTACGCTTATAATTCAAACCATGCAAACCATTATCACAAATCGTTGTTACACTATGAACTACATTTAGACATTAATTCTTAAACATACTTTAGAACAAATCTTTTGAAATGAAATAGAAAGTCAGTTTTTCCAAACAGACAAAAAGATATGATATGAAGAATAAAAACACTGCAAATCTCTCTCTTTTGACTATTTTAATCTTACAATCGGGAAATATATCTTTAGACACTATGACGGAGGCCACCAAACAGCACAGTGCCCTATACGCTATTATTCAATAACAATTCACGTAGGTATACTGCAAAGTAAGGATAAAGAAATACCCAGGTATACTCGAAACTATACAAA
The DNA here is from genome assembly GCA_016161895.1 of Pinna nobilis. Classification (NCBI taxonomy): domain Eukaryota; kingdom Metazoa; phylum Mollusca; class Bivalvia; order Pterioida; family Pinnidae; genus Pinna; species Pinna nobilis. The sequence continues at coordinate 15,797 of JACSZP010002533.1, read as the reverse complement.
GTTCAGTATGATTTACAAAAAGTCGGGGAATTACAAATCCCGATCTGGTTGTGTTCGGAAAGCCGTCCCCTGTCTTAGTTTGCTTCGCTGGACATAAATCTTTCATCGTGAGTTCCCATTCTATAAATTTTAGATATGATCAGATATCCTAGGCGAAACACACCAAGGAATAAATTGGTCTTAATGCCTTAATGTGCAGGGTATCAACTTATAAAAAAGAAATATAAAACCGCTGATTCCAAACGGAATGGGAAAAGGTGTCGGGATTGGGATTGACGGGTGTAACCATCCCCTGTAAGCATGCGACACTAGTCAGAAATTTGCAAGTGAAATTTCTTTTATTACTTCTTTTATTTGAGATTCAGATATTATATATATTATTTACGAAATCAATTCAAGATTTGTTTTATTTCAATCCGTCACATGCCTAAAGACTAAATATCACGTGTTTAGGCCGTATTACAAACAACCGTTAGCGCTAGGAGGTCGCTGATGAATCAACTGTTACTTAAAACAGACATTAATGGATACGTATATCGGGCTGAAAAACAATTTATAACCCCAACAATAGAGAGACAGTTCCTGAAGGTGAATAATATACCTTAGATTAAACGTCGTCAGATTTCACTTCCACGAAATATCTTGTGTAGCACAAGGCTTTGGAAAGTATTTAGAAAAGAAGTTATGTCGAGAGAAAAAAATTTGCATAAACATTATGAATAAGGACATAGTATAAACAAGATACTTAACTTCTGATTTCATCTCTTTAATTTTGTTCACGTGTTCTTTATAAATTGTAGATTGTTCCAGAAATGGCTGAAGAACCACAATATGCAGATGACCATATTAAACAAAAACAAGAAAATGATCAACAAAATTCGGTAATTCATGACTCAGAAAATGTAAAAATACTCTCTTCTCTCCTTCTATTTCACATAATACATTTAATATTCATTCTTGGGAGATCTGTGCAGATCTTCTTCAAAAGGTTTTATGAATATACAATGTACATGTAATGTCTTAAATAAGCCTCGTCTTTAAGTATTGATGCATTAGTTCAGTGTATGACAAACACTATGTTGAAATAAGAAATATATTTTCAAATGCAATAAATATGTATATATATATACAAACAGTGGAGCTTTCTTAATCCTGCTCTTTCGTTCCCAAGAAAAAAGAAATTCCCGACGGATAAAGCGCCCGGGTTATCGAAGAGTGCCTTACATAATGGATAATGCAATGTGAACATATTTTGTCCGGTTGGTGACACAACCGAATTTTGGCGTAGTGATTCATGAAGCTGAAGAATATCCGCATAATTATTATCAGTGATAATGTCGCGAATGGATACCGAGGAGGATTTAAAATTCTCGTCTTTATTTGTTTTGACAGTTTTGTTTCTAAATGGAAACAGAATACGCGAATCTTATATCTTAGATTACAAATCAATGAGCTAAGATTTATGAAGAAAGACAAGTTTTAGTTCCGGCTTTAGGAAAGTGGTTCACAACACGAAATTTAATTACCTTACGTTGAGAACTTGTGATTTTAAGTTCTTGCGATTTGATAGAAAACGGCAAATCCGCGGAATTAAGTACTCTCGAAAAGGAGAGATCTACAGTATACATAGTACATATGTATATATGTATTCGGTCATTGGTGACAAAGATGTTTGTTTTTGACAGGCGGATATTGAAATGATTGACATGGAAGAAATAAAGCTTCAAGAAGAAAAAGCAAAGCATGTGGCTGAAATGGCTTATCAGGTTGAGGATCCGAAGTAAGAATAGAATATCTTTCATTATTGCAATGACTTGTTAAGAAATCAATCTAAGCATGAGAAATTAGTGCATGCCTTCTTATATGAATGAATAAAAAATTCCAGTTACATTACTTTAAGTTTCTAGTTCATTCAGCTTTATGGCATTGTGCACACACATGCTAAGTTTTTCTTTACCCCATTTCTGTATATTAATACGAGTAGACTTCCTGTAAAATCAGCAAAATATACTGTACTAACTAAATCATACCTCAAAAATACAGTAGATCATATATATTTCAATAAATTACAGTACTGAGGTAGTGGTTGTGACTGAAAGGAAGTAAAAAGCGCCAAAATGGACCATTTATGCCGCTAAAAATGTTTATAAATATGACATCAAATTACTGCAAACGATATATCAATTATAGAATGATAATACATTGCTGGGTCCAGTTAATGTTCTACAAAACCCTTTTCCTTAATACTCACGAAAATAATAGCAGCTGTAAAGGCGATACTTCAAATGTGTTGTGCCACGTATGTCAGAAGTGATGTGAATTCAACACTTAAGACGACTATTCCTTACAATAAATTACAGAATACAGTGTTTCGCATAATAGACGGTTACTTCTTCAACAAAAACGGCAGTAGGAAATATTCATATCTGGTAATCAGTCGTTTCCAAAAATTACTTAGTTATATACTACTCTGATTATACGCACAAGTACTCTGAGGTTGATATGAAAAAGATGCTAGGTGCTTTTTCCTTGGGGACAAATTGTGCAGTAGATGAGCTATTTTTAAATTCACGAGGCAAAGTTTATTTAAAAGCTTCTGAGTGAGAAGAAAAAGTCTTTTGCTGTTGCCTTCACTCGACATCAATATATATCGACGATGTTTAATATATCAACTACAGTCATTTGCATTAATTTGTCCATTCAATATGCCCTAGTTATGACGAGTGAAAATACACTACAGCGTCTTCTATGCCTGCTTCGATCGTACTTGGATATTTTACTGAAAAACGATCTTAACAGTAAACTGACAACTCAACTTTAGGGTTAACGGGATAACTTCAATTTCGCAATCGTCAACTTTCCATACTTGTGATATAAATATTATTAAACAAAGTCCATTCTCACTTACATATGTAGTTCATGTCTCTCAACTGGCTCGATACGCATGAGCTTGTTCAGCGCATGATCAGTTTGGTTTAAAATCTAAAAAAAAATCGAGGAAGGCTGTTGACAAATAAATTAATGTTACAGAGGTTCCAAAAGTTTCGGTTAAAGCCAGCTTTTGGTAAACTCTACGGTCGGCACATTGGTCTGGTATGCCGATACGGCCTGCCATTGGCTCGAATGTTATCTGACGTGTGTCCTACCGGTTGCTAGACCATTCTTTACGCACGAATTTTGACTTCGGATTACTCCGTTTAGCTAATGAAGATATAGGACTCACGGAGGGTGTAACCGGTCATCAAGGGATGTCACCGCTGGTGTGTCCAGAGGTCCGTGTGTGTCCAACTCTTCATATTCTCCTTCCTTAAAGAAATTGTGAGATCGATCACGGTTCGTTACCTTACGTTTTTTCTCTCTTAGTATTCTCTAAATGTGAATTTTTAAATAGCGCTCGGTCACGGAATCCGGAATAGATTTGAACAAGCCGCCAAAATGGATCTGTTATGGAAATGGAGCAATAGATCAAAATTGTAGTCGTAAAAGTAACATTTCAGGATACATTTATAACGCATAATCAAATACCAATCACAAAACGCATGTTTATTGCGCTGATATACAAGATTAGATCCTTTCCTGCAGTAGGCCTACATAGAATGCGGTTGCCGTCCGTGGTCGCGACTAAATATTAAAACCAAATCCGGACGATACCTCGACTTAATTTTTAGGAACTGATAGGAATTCTCGCATGACGAATGTTTCAAAACCTTGCTACTTATTATTTCAAGTGTTTTTGTTTTCATTTAAGTGTAAGTCGGATACATATTTATATAAAAGAAGTCATTCCTAGACCGCCTTCATTAATATCTTACTTTGCAACATATTTTCAAAAACTACTTTATAATTTAGTTGTGTTTCGTGAAAAGAGTTCATTTTTATGCACGGGAGCCGCACGTGGAACGGGTTTTCATGACCTTCTGTAGGCTGACCTCACCCAGTTTTTTGTGAGACTCGTATTACTCTATTACAGTTTTACGGTCGACAAAATGACATGTTTGATCGTTATAAAATATCGATTTTTTCAGTTTATGAGGTGTGTGTTCCCCTTGCCGTATACCTAATCCCGACTTTTTCTTACCGATTACGACTATTGTCGAATTAGACATTTTCTCGGATTTGAAATAAAATGACACGTCGGGTGCCGTGCGCGGAGCAGGAGTTACTAACCGTTCCGGACCACCCGAACTCACCCCTAATTTTTGATGGGGTTCGTATTACTCTTTTTTCGGTTTTACACGTCTGGTTGTGTTGCAGTTTTTTTTATTTGGTCATGAATTCGTCTGTCTTTTTATTTTTGAATCATTAATTGCCCCTTTTATTACACTGGATATTGACAAATCAATATCAAAAGTTTCTTTTTTATTGTTTTGTTTTGTTTAGTTTTGTTTTTCTTTCGTTTTATTTTTTGTTTTTGTTTTGTTTGTTTTTGTTTTCTTCGTTTTTCATTTTTTAATTTGATTTGTTTTTTTCCTAATTCAAAGCGTTGGTTTGGTTGGTCGGTAAGTTGTATCGTCGTATTACGTCCCTTAAAAACAATATAAGCCTATGAATTTGTATCCAAATGCCCACAAAGGGCTTAAAAATTGGCTTATGCAAGACACTTTAAGCTATTGAGCATTTTGGGTTCTTTAAAAGACAACATGTGCGGTGTACTGGGCGTCCGAGTAACGTAGTGGTCAGCGCACTCACTTGTTGCCAATGCGACCCTGTGGGTTCAATCCTTGGATTTGATAGGGAATAAGTGAGATTGTATGGTGGTGGTCAGCTCGGGATACGTAGGTTTTATCAAGGTACTCCCACAAGGACCTCGCAAGCGAATATCAGAGCTTACGAGAGATATTTACATAAGTTGACATAACTTGTTAGTTAATTACTATAAAATGAATAAAGATTAAAGTTTTAAAACATCTGCTGTGGCTGCTACGGTACCTCTGTTTTATAGTCTCGTTTGAAGGAAAGGCACATCCGTCATGCGGGTTCAAATCGAAAACCTTAAAAATGAACGCAGAACGCTACTCTCCCTCGTGTAAAAAGTAATTAAATAACGGAAGGACTAAGTATTGATATTTTACCGAAACTCACTGTAATCAGTGATAATTGAGTGGAAAAAAGTGATTGACTTACATATTACTTGCACATGTAAATACGACCGTTTCTCTCTTAGAGTGTTGTTATCATTGTGTTTCTTTCTTATATAATTCAAAATTCCTCAAAGTCGTAAACATTTGTTCATAATTCCAATTGTATGCTCATGCAAATTGGTATACCGAACTAATAATAACAGGGAGTTAACTTCTCTTATAGATACTCAGAAATGAAAAAAGAAATCAATCGACTGCAAGATGTTGTAGAGAGACAAAAAATAAGAGTACAAACAGAAATTGACAACAGAACTGCACTAGAGGATGAAAGAAAGATAAATAAAGAGTTATTGGATGCAGCCGTCAAAGAGAAAGAGAATTTGAAAGAGAAGCTCGAGGAGGCGAATTATCAGCTGAAACAGTTTGTATAATTTTCATATTTTGTGAACAACTATTCATAGGACCTCCCATTTATCTTTCTTGTTCTAAGATGTTATCATTCGACACAAATTTATTTCTATACGGACTTCTATCTACTGATATTAAATTAGGGAAAGAATAAAAATGAATTATTTACCCATAATTTTCTTTAATTAAAAGAAACAAAAAAAAAAAAACCCAAAAAAGCCGATGGAATGTATTAACATTTATAGGATTACAACAGAACCAATCTCAATAACTTTTTACAAGTACGGTAACTGCGGTACATTAAAGCCTGATTATAAACCCTTGAAGGATCGACAAAAAAAGTTGTCATATGGGGATACTGTGATTTATGTAAGCAATGGCCGCTTAGCTAGGGATAAAACAAAACAAGCCTTCATGAGAGACATAATTCAGCTATGTATATAAAAACGTTTTAGGGAATGATCGAATTCAGTATTCATAATGCGTTATATAAGCAAACAAACAAGATAGATAAAGTGAATCAAAAACTTTCTACAGGTATAAACATCTATCTTTTTTCGTCAAAATACTTATAAAATTTAATCTTTATATTTATACTGTTTGGCTTACTAAACACTTTGCATGACAAGGTGGATTATTGCACTTACAGATACCCAGAGTTACAAAGAGAAGTAGAGGATCTGAGAAAAGGACTGGGTGAGTGGCAAAGGTAGGTATAGAAAGAAACAGAGAGAAAAATACAGCCAATAAATGGATGAAAAGTGGAGGGGGAAGATAATTAAGATAAAATAAAGAATTTTGAGATTTCAAGAGCACAGATGAATCAAATCAAAATATCTATTAGAGGGTAACAAAAAGATTTAGGAAGTTAAAGTTAATGATGAAGGTAAAATGCGTGAAAAACTGGACACGAAGTCATTTTACTTTGCTCAATTCGCATATGACATAAGTTTTGACGCTTATATACCATATAATTTTAAACGCATTAGCTTATACATTTATATATCTAACTCATTAGGATAATTTTTGTTCGAGGACAATATCTAATATATTATACCAATAAACTACTCACACAGCGATACGTTGTTGACCGATTAAAATCGTCACTACGGAAGTTTTACAGTCAACACGGTGAACGCCTTAAATAATATGAGGTTCCATTTCTATAATGTTGGATGATACTAAGCATGGCCATTAACAGTAACTACCTTTTGCTAGTAAGATCAAAGAGCACATGCCTTTGTCAACTGAAATCGATATCCGTAGGGTATTATGACGACTGTGACATGCCAACAGGGGACGCTGACTCCTTCCCTGACACCTGGTCCCATCCCATTTGGGATTTGCAGTGCTTTTCCACGTTGAGACCGTCATTATTGTAGACTTGTCACATTTTAGGACTTGGATTTTAGAATATCCTTCGGTACTTCTTCAGTTTTATCTATTAGCAAAGTAAGAGTAAAATTTTACCAATACATATTTCAAACTCCGGTTGAATAATGCAAGCTGAGAATAGTTATTTTACAATATAAACCTCAAACAGAATTAAAGTAAGAGGGTAGGTCAGAATATAGGTTGTTATTCAAATAAATATATTTACATCATATGTTCTTTAACACACTTAACGTTTCATGCGTTCATCCAGCATCTATGCAGTTTTAGAATGACCCTGTGAATTAATATGTTACCACAAATATGAATTTGGACTTCTTGTTGTAAAAAATATTAAAGTTAAAATATTAAAATATTTTAAAAATTTAATGGAACAGCTATTCTGAAAAGAAACAAGTAATTTCTGCTGTATGTTCAACAAATTTTGATGAAAAATATTTGAACTATTCTACCCGTAGTAATCATAGTAGTTGTTAGTAACGTGATTACCATGTGAACAACACTAATTTTCATATTTCAAATTAGGCATAAAGTAAAACGGTCGATGAAATGTATATATATAAGGATCAAACGGCTTTTTAACTGTCAAGTGACATTCATCGAGGATGAATTTTATACAGTGAAGTACACAGGTGAATTTTCGAAGTCCAAGTCTTCTAAAGAGATGTAAGTGCCACAAAAATAATCATTTATTCAATCACTAAACTTTGCTGATTCCCGATCACTAGATAATGAACTTATGTAATCATTTTCCTGAAATAGGTACTCCAATCAACTTAAATGTGCATTTCAAAGCAGTGAAGATATGGTGCAACGCAAGACCAATGATGTCAAACACTTAAAAAAGGAACTAGACGCCGAGAGGGCTAAGAAAGATGCAGTACTTACAAGGTAGAGTTTCGAAATTGCTCAGGTAATTTTAAGCTACCTGGTAATTGTAATTCGGTGAAAAGTAATGTTTACAAGATGAAAGTAAGGTGTTTACTAAGAAAGGATGAGGTATTACCCAGGTAAAGGTGTGCTGTAGCCCATGTAATAGTGTGGTGTTGTCCGGTAATGGGTGTGAGTTTGACCACGTATGGTTGTGATGTTGTCCTAGTGAAGCCTAGGACATACTGTCACGAGTTGAACGTACAAGTTAAGTACGAGCAATGAAGATTTATAACTCACCTAGTAATCCGCAGTTCCCGATAACATTTTTTATCACGGAGTCACTCATTCGATGTTTTTTTCGAGTTTGCCTCCACACTGACACGATATTCATATGATAATCTTTTGAACAACTGATATTTACATGATGTGTGTGTAACATTTTCTCATCAACTTACCAATTTGTGAACGAGAATGTCAGAGTTAAGAGGAGTTAATAAGCAAAATAAAAATCTGAGAAAATTTCAAGATGACTACATGCATACTCATTGACAACTCGCCAGAGCTCGTAGCAGTGTTGAACGGAACCCGTACAAACTCGAACATATGTCAAACAACTTTTTCAATGTCGAGGAAATGTCGTGTAAAATGTCCCATCAAAGTCGTGGGGTAACTCATAGCATATCGCATGGCTTTCCTTCCTGACGAATGGTGGCGACATGACTGACCACAACCAGTATACGATGTATCACCTCAACTTGTCTTCGATATGCACTTTAGATGAAAAGTCGAACGACTATTTCAAAACGCCGTTGCTTGTCAAAACTGGCGACAAGGAAAGACACTTGTTCAACTTGCAAAGAAATGTGTTCGATACCCACACGACAACTACCGACAAGTGTCTGGTTACAAATCACTGCAGCTTGTAGCCTAAACGCATGAGAGTATGACCTATGCTTAAGAATAACCTGTTGTTTAAGTAAAGGTATGCTATTCATTCGGTAAGAGGTGATGTTAACCATGTAAGGATGTGATGTTGATCTGGTAAGAGTATGTTGTCCAACAAGTAAGGGTGTGAGGTTGACCATATAAGGATGTGGTGTTGTCCAGTTATGGTGTGAGGTTGACAATGTAGGGTTGTAGTGTTGTCAACGTAAGGGCAAGGAGTTGTTCAAGAAAAGGTATGATATTCAGTCGATAAGAAGTGACTTTGACCATGTAAGGATATGGTGTTGATTATGTAAGGTTTTGGGTTGACCAAGTAGGGCTGTGGTGTTGACCCGGTAAGACCTAGATGCAGTGTGGTTTAAGTAATGATATTCACTCAATTAAGGGGTTGACCATGCAAAAATATGATGTTGTTCATGTAAGTGTGTTGTTGTCAAGTTACGGTTGTGGTTTTACACGTAGGGTTGTTTTGTTGACAAGTAAAGGTGTAGATAGTGTTATCCAAGTAAAGGTATGATATTCACCGGATAACGATATGATGTTGGCTAATGAAGGCTATAATGCATAACCATGCAAGGTTGTGATGTTGTCTATGTCAGTGTGTGTTGTTGCAAAATATACGGGTGTGAAGGTGACCATGGAGGGTTTTGGCGTTGTGAAGGTAAGGGTAAGGTATTCTCCAAGTAAACGTATGATATTCACTTGATAAGGGTGTCGGTGTTGAGCATTTCAAGAAGTGTAGTTGTCCAGGTAAAGCTTTTATGTTAATCATGCAACGTAGAGTCCTATGATGCTCCAGGATCCAAGTCCGGACGAACACAATTCTCCCTTTTCACATTCGCCTCTTTTACACATTCTGGATGTCTGAAAGATTCACGTCATAAAAACAACAAGGATAGCAAATTTCAATCATAGAGTGCAAGATTTTAGTTTCCCCTAACTTACCAACCCGTAAAAACTAGGATCAATTGTGTGGAGGGATTTTGTGTTTGAATTTTTGATTTTATTTTGTTCTAGGCTCAGTGAACTAGCCGGCGCAAAAATTACGGAGGGTAATTCCGCTATAGCAGATCTGAGTGACGCACATCGACCACAGAAACTGGCAGAAGTGTTGTCTGAAATATATGACAATGAATGGACCGATTGTTTAGAAATCATGACCAAAGACGGCACACCTGACAAAAATGTCATCGGCAATCTCCTTTGTATTGTGCAGGTATATTATAAAAGTGTTGCTTATAAAAATAATTGTATTAATATCTCCTTAATTATATCAGTATTATCATTTTCATTTTATTGTTCTGAAATAATAATTATTATAACAACAACAACAACAACAAAAACAACAACAACAACAGCAATAATAATAATAATAGTAATAAAACTGATAATAATAATAATAATAATAATAATACTGTCATATTTTTTATCTGAAATCTTATTTGCAATACTATTTTATCCTATCTCTTTTATAAAGTTTGCATATTTGGCTCTCTTTTTTGTGAATTGTTGATATGTCTTAAATAAGCCTTGAGATTATACGCTATGGCGTTTTCTATGTACATTGTACATAGATATTTTATATGTTGTTATTTATAGTCATTTGGATGTATATCTACTTTAATAATGTATTTTGGAGAAGCACAGTACAACTATCAAATATTGATCAAAGCCTTTATGCCAATTTCAGATTTTGGAGCGCTAAAATAAGAGTATGCCGAAGTCAATTAATTATAGCCCTTTAGGTCTTTTGCTATGGATATGTCCTTCTATTGTTTTTTTTATGACGGAGTATTGTCTCCGAGTCGAAGACGCAGGTTCTTTACCTACAGACAATTATATTGAGGAACAGTTCACACGGGAAAATAATTGCATCATGTATTACACTTTTATTTCTAACCTATAAAAGGAAAACCTATCTTGATCATCAATGATTGAACACTTGATCGATTTGTGTTGTGACCACGACTGCTTTCAAAGTAGCGTTATTTGGCAAAGGGGTAATAACTTTTATTGCAGTGCAAACGTACAATGATTTGTTTCGCGAAAAAAAAGTTCATTTAGGAATCGTGCCTGTTGTTAGGTATAATCTCCAATTGTCAAGTGCCGATGAATTTTATATTGTTTAGACAACATGTATTCAATATTTCAAAACAAGCAATAGGAAAGTTTAGCTCGGAGTACCGATATGATCGTGCATTTATTCTCGGTACTCACGTGAGCTTTAGATATCCCTCAACTATATTTTCGGTTTGAAGTTGATAAATATAGACAAAATAGCACTTTGATTGAAAACGCCTTGCTAGTGCCTGGAGGTTCTGGGTTCAACTCCCGTTCTGTCCACAACTTTTTCTCCGCTTTGTACATTTTATGTTAAATTTGCAGTACTCTGTGGTATGTTTGAACAGTGCCTTGAATCTGTTTTACTCAAAATGAAGTTAATTCGCTGGTAGATAGGGATATCCCATATATGTTGTATACCTTGTGAAGGTAAATATGGAAACTGAACGTATACATGAGGAGCAAAGTCGGAAAAGTTCCAGTGAACACAGAATCCTATCGTTTATCCAGGCTAACTCGAAATTCAGCTATCATCAAGTGATGAACACATGTAGCACGAATCTAACACGATTCTATATTTACAAACGCATTTGAAATTATGATAGCCCCGAATAAAAGTAATATAAAAAGTTGAAAATTTGAAAGAGAGATAAAGGAAAATAACTCCTAAATAATCCTAATGATAAATCAAATTATTTTTAACAATATCATGGAATCGCTTGCAAGACGTGATGTGTACTTCTTTAGGTTCAAGTTGTTACATATCGCTTTTGAAGTTATCGCACTTACTAAAAAGAAAGTAGAGAAAGTCACTTAAACAATTCCATAATCATGAAACATCTGTATAATTCATACAAGTAGACAAAACTGACAAAAGGAATAAAGGAAACGGAAACTTGATTAAAATTCCTTTTTCTTCCAGGATATCCATCAGTTTTGCTCGGAGAACGCTGCGAATATGAAAGACAGTATGGATGAGAATTTAAAAAAGGCGTTTAATCTTGTGAGTCAACCATTGAAACTTAAATAAGCAATACCTACGGCACTACCGCATTCTTCTCGTTTAACTTTTACCAGCCTTAGACTCCATAAGAATGTATTTGTCATTCTGTAATTGAGGTACATGGGATTTTGAATAAGGATATCTCACCCACCATCCCGAAATAGGATATTATTTAAAACCAAGTACTCTTATCCCTAATTTCTGTGCCCAATTTACAGTAGCTACAAAGGCTTTTAAAAAAATCAATTTAGCATCAATCTGTTTATGTGGATAGGTATCAGTAGAAAGTGTTTGACGAAATAAGACGGAATAATGTAGTTATTGTCTTTTGACATATTAAATAATGAAATTGGTCAAGAGATTTAATACATACTGTATTTCATTTGCATGTATCAAAGTTTAATTACAGGTCAGCCTAAGTGCTGATTATAGAATAGTTTGATTTGTTTTCCTTTGTCGTATTTATCGTTCAAGGTATAAGCATTTTCGATTTGTTTTGTGTTTCATTTCTAGATCGACACTTATAATTGTTCGGTACTTATCGTAGAGACTGTTATCATTTCCAATAATATATGACTTGTAGTTTCGAATAAGACTCAGCATATCTTCATTTGTACTTTAGAAATGTCAAATATAGCGCATTAATTAATCATTTATGTAAAACAAACTTCATAAATAATGCACAGTAGAATTAAATTTTTGTGTGGAAAGTACGTTTCCAGATTCGTGCAGTCAGATTGTCTTTAAGTATGTTCCAGACATTTATGCTACCTCAACCATTTCGTTTTCTATTTTTACTAAAACTGTTCATATTCGGAGACAGTGTCTGTAATATGTTCTCTTTCCGTAATGGTGAGCTCTTAATTTTCTCCTTCTTACCTGCAGTCCGCTGAAGACGCTTTCCCAGGAACGGTATCAAAGAAACTAAAAGATTTCCTTAAATCAGCTGCACAGGACTTCTTGCCCGTCGTTGAAAGAGTACGTAGTGTCACACACTCCCTTTAATAAATAAATTACCTCATAGTTGTCAACTATGACTTTTGATTTTTATTTAAAATTTTACTTTTATCTTTTGCATATGTACCCGGTTATGTTTGAATTATCAAATCATGAGAACAATTCAAATTTTCTACTTTCTGAATTTTGATGAAATGAACTTGAAGATGTGTCTTTGGTTCGTTTAGTATTTTTCATTCTTGTTTCCCATCAGAATTTCAGAACTACAGCTGTACAAATGAAAGGAGATTGTACAAAGGAAATGGAAAAGTACATGAGAAAGTGCCTGGCGTTCTCATGGTATGCATGTTTACAAGATCCACCATTAGACTTAACCTTCGACATGCAGGAAAATGAAACATATGACTCAGACCTTCAAAAACAGTATACAAGTTCAGGGGCGTATATTGATTTCATTGTGTGGCCTATTCTTCGCTTGGAAAAGAATGGCCATCTTCTTGGCAAAGGAGTCGTTCAATGCAAGAAGGAAAAATCCAACGTTGAAATACAGGCCAAAAAAGATGTGGATAATATTACAGGTAAGGAAATGAATACTGCGAAGGGTGGCACAGGCGCCCCGAAGGTGACATCTACTCCATCGGATGACAATTCAATGGGTTTAGTTGGGAAGAAAGATGAACAACGCGTCACAGAAAATTCAAATGCGACGGTTGTAAATGATGGGCATAGCATCGTAGATCAGATGATTGGCAAAGTCTCCGGTAGCGCTTCCGAGAATACTACACCAGATGATACATCAAAAGATCCAGCTGAGACTAAGCAAGGAAAGCATGTCACACGTATATCACCAAAGGGCGAAGTAACTACAAATACAACCCCGGACCTAAAGAATCAGGTAATCAAAGCACAGAAAGACCTAAATCTAAGCCAGCCGTCAGTCAATGAACCGCACGAGGTTTTTTCGTCTGCCCCTCAAAAGAATTAAATATAGACTCGTAAACATTAAGCATCATTCATATTTAAAATGTTTTGATGGTTATTTATAAATTTTACGGCGTGTCCGGTTTATTTTAGCAATCTATCTCCCCTGCCTTTCATCACGTTGCTTTCCTCTTTTCTTCTTCTCTCCTTTTCTATTTTCATTCATCGTCTTAATCTAGCCTTAGTAAATATTGGGAATGATACAAGGTGATGGAAAATTAACAAACCAAGTATCAGGAATGCTCTTCCTTCATGACATCTGTTGCCAACTCTGGATTTTTTCTTCTGTTATTGTTTGTCCAAAATGTTCAGGATGCGAATGCTCTCTTTTGTATTCCCCGTGATTAAATCGTGGTATCTGTGATATTAATTTCTAAGGATAATCATTAATTGTGATTGAATAAGAAATGTGTACCTGGTATAAGTGTAACAATTTAGTGTGTATAGCAATGTGTATCATTTAAATATCTAATACATTGTACATATATATTCAATGCAGTAACAAATAATTATATCGTTATGGCAGTAATAAATGAAACGAATCATTTTGTCTTCTCAATGATTTATCTAATTTAAGATGAAACCTACAGAAATGTTTTATTCTGCATGACAGATTTTACTACCGATTTTTACTTCTCTTTTATAAAAATGTCAAACTTACATACCTTATCCCGACATTTTCTTACCGATTACGACTATTACCGTATTAGATTTTTTCTTGGATTTGAAAGATAGTGACACGGCGGGTGCCGCGTGCGGAGCAGGAGTTGCTAACCCTTCCGGAGCACCTGAACTCACCCTTGGTTTATGGTGGGGGTTTTTGTTACTTATTTTTCGTGTCTTGTTGTGTTGATAACTGTTCGTGTTGTCTCTTTTTTGTTTGGCCATAATGTAAATTGAAAAACCTAGACAAAGTGTTTGATGAATATGAAGTTGAAAAGNNCCCCCCCCCCCCCCCCCCCCCTTGGTATCTTCTACAGTCAACTTTTTTTCAGACAATACCTTGATCAAATGTTGAATACATGTAATACATTCGATTTTTGATGATTTAACTTTTAAAATTTCTTATATTAGAAAAAGGCTTTAATATGACCATAATTTCCCTGCCTTTGATCAGGTCAGGGATCAAATAGTAAAACGAGAGACAATTGAACGACTTATCGGAATATGTTACTGATTGATAATCTGTCGTTTTTGGTTTTTATATAACAAATACATTGTAATGAAATTGATTAGTGAGTCGATATCTATAAATGTGTAAGATGTACACTGTATCAACATTGTCCTGCGGTGTATATTTGTGTCAATGTGGTTCGCAAATGGTAAATGCAGACGATACCGAGCTAGTTTTATATCATCATCTTGTATATAGCGATCGTTGTATTACGAGGTACAGTGCATATCCAATTTGGATTTATGAACCTTTTTTATACACGTAAGGCTGTTTTTTCACTTTTCAACTCAAGTTGTCAAAGAAAAAGGATAAGTCTACGAGTTTGTCTGCCGATGAAATTAAATCTTATATCAGATGTTTCGTTTTAAATCTTTTGGAAAAAGATTGCTTGTAATTTTTGGAATTTTGTTTGTGTTTTGTTATCATGTATTATTTTATCCAAGGGAAATAAAAACAATATAAAACATATCAAAGATGCTGTTTGACTATTATTTCTGGTGAACTTAGATGAGGCTTTCTCCTTACCTTTTAATCTTAGCTGCGATCATTACATCATTTGGATATTCATTTCTGAGGACCATTTAGAAATGATTAGCACAATGTTTACATGCTCATGCGCTTTTTGGTACTATGCAACTCAAATATATCCCCAACTACAGAATTCCTAATGCGGTCTCATCTGTATTCAGATGCTGGAATGCAATTTGGTCGCATATGACAGATGATCTTCCAACTCAGGTTGATTCTATATGAAAATACACTTTACATACGTTTGTCACATAAGATGAGTAGTCAAATATTAGTGGGCCACTAAGGCAGGTCAAATGTAGATACTTGTGATTCGCATATTTTCCGTAATAAAACCTTTAGAAACACATTAACACTTATCATGTGTGTGCGAATTAACACTGATGTTTACTGT
>JACSZP010002526.1:3597-16174 GCA_016161895.1 Pinna nobilis | reverse complement strand
GGCCTCTTGTTTGTATATCTTGTGCAAGAAGCTTACTTTTTGCTATGTGTGTTTTTACAGGTGTCTCAGAGGTTTCATAAGCTTTTGGAGATGCTGGCAGAGGAAGAGACACCTAGTGAGGAAGATGCTGAAGATGACAAAAGCTCCAGTTGATTAAAGTATAGAGGAATGACAGACCTTCAGTTGTGTATAAACTGTAATGGAGGCAAACGTGTGTGATAAAATTTGACATCAGCAACCTGAGTGTATGACAGTCGCTGAGAAAGTTAGTGTTATCTTCTGTAAGACCTTCAGTAATAAGTCTTGGTAGGATATAAAAAAGTGCTTCCATTGGTAACATTGGACTTGATTAATGTCACTACAGTTTGAACAGCTACAAGTATGTATGATTTTGCTGCACAATGTAATTAGCTGTAACAAAGGTCGCTAAGTTTTAACGATGGTACCAGATAAACTAAACTACCCAATTCTTACCAACAGTTCTAAAAAGAAACTGTTACAGTATTGTTTGAAGTCCCTATTTATAGATTTTATTTTCAAAGAAGAACTTTTGAACCATGAGTTGAAACTAAATCATTTGTTAAAATCATTGTTGTTATTCTTTGGAATAAAGAATTAAAACCATAAGTTAAGTTTTTTCTTTCTTGTCAAAGGTTGGATTTTCTTTACAAAAATATTCTTTAAAGATACACTTGGACTTATTAAGCATAATTCTGCCGTACTGACAGAAACATCTGCAAATGTGTATAACTGATTTATTATTTAAAGATGGTCAAATTGCTGTTAAAATGTGTACAGTGGTCATGCTTTGTCAATGTATTTTGTCCTGCATAAAAGGTATCAGCCATGTTGATAAATCTAATTTGCTTAGTTCATGCTTTAGCGTGCATCTCTGTTGAAAAGGTTGATTGATTTGACCTCACTTTTGGTCAAGTGACTTTCATCACCAAATGTAAAGATTTAGGCACGTTCCATAGGAATATTTTACAATATGTGTTTTTCCAATGCTGTCTCAAGAGTATCATAGAGCAAACATTGAGTGAGCATGTATGAAGTTTTCCATTTTGGGCTCTTTTTTTGCAAACATTTGGCTTTCTTTTTTAACTTATGATAAATGCCCAAATTAGTAGTACCTATTTCAAATGCTGTCATGTCATTGCAAAAGCATGTGTTTCTCTCTTCACTATAGGGAGTTCCTGCATCCCAGAAACTTATATGCAAGTAAGGTAGGAAAATAGGTTGGTCACATGACACATTTTATGATCACCAGCTCCACTTGACTTGAAGATGGCAGAAAGTAGGTGGAAACTGGTCATTTTACCTTTTTTTTTTCAAATCATGATATCTATAAATATTTCTTTTATTTCAGCTGCTAAGTACTCTAATTTTATGATGATGTAAATGTAATTATTTTAATTTTCTATTTGTATGAGGATGTCATAAGAATTGAGTCCAAATGTAACTTTACGGGAGACCTCCGTTGCCTTGTGGTTAGTGTGTTCGACTCCGAATCGAAGATTCCAGGGTTCAATTCCCGCAGCACCACTCTACGGGTGATCTTCCCTGTCTTTCGGATGTCACAGTAGATGTTAGCACGTTAAAGAACCTTCCCTGCTCTACGGCCAGCAGTGCCAAGCATAGGCAAAGTTTGTCACCCTTCACACAGTGATGTCTCCATATGAGTGAAATATTCTTGAGTCAGACATTAAACAACAGTACAAAAAAAATAACTTTAAAGAAATAGATACCAATTTTTGGTATGAAAATTATAAATAAATATGATGTATATATCATAGAATAAAATTGACTAAAAATGGGTGTCCGAGTAGTGTAGTGATTAGCACGCTTGTTTCTCACCAATGTGCCACGGGTTGGAGCCTTGGCCAGGGGAGTATACAAGATGCTGTGGTAGTCGTCCACTTCGATACGTGGGTTTTTCTTGGGCACTTCGGTTTCCTCCTTCATCAAGGACCCCTGCATGCTGACATCAGAGCCAAGGAGAGACATTAATATAAGTTATGAAAACTTGTTTGTTAATCATTGTAAAAGAATATAATCCTAAAGTAAAGCCTTTCTTGCATATTCATCTTTAAATATAGGCTATAAAATGAATGTACCTAAAATTTGTCTGTAATGACATAGACAGTTTATTGTAACCTTGCAAACTAAGTGTAGAGGAAGATGGGAATTGCCCTCTTTGTCTTCCTGTCCAGTTCAGAAAATCTGAAAGCAGATTTTTCTTACAGTGTAAGGGATACAGCAAGTCATTTGAACTTGTTTGTTAATCGTTGTAAAATAAATTAAGTTTAAACTTTAAACTATCAAGTACAGTATTTTATAATGTAGACATTTGATCTTGAGACATGAACCGTCCAGTAATACATTAATCTGTATAGACTGAATTTAATCATTTAAGAACATGTGTGATTTATTTTATATTTTGTATAATTAACATATAAACATCGATAGCGAAGAGATTAGTGTATGTTTATTTTAGACTTATAGTATTGTAATAAAGGCTTTTTGAAGATACCAATGGGCCATTCAAAATTCAAAACTCAACAAACAGATAAAACATGGCCAAAACAAAAAGGGACAACATTGTTAAAAACAGTCTACACAACATATACAACTAAAAATAGAGTAACACAAACCCCACTTAAAACCGGGAGTGAGTTCATGTGCGTCAGAAAAGTTAGCAACTCCTGATCCAGGAGCGACACCAGTTGTATCACCTATTTTCAAATCCGGGAATAAATAAACAAGAAAAGGAGGGATTATGTGTACGACAACAGGAATATATAATCCCTCATCATCTGTGTTACAGATATACCATAACAATCAACCAAATCATGTAGCAACTGTAAAACTTTAGAATTGATGACTTCCATTTAAAAATTAGGAACCCTTGGTTAAGTAAAAAAAATGACTAGAAAATACCAAGGGGGAATCAATAATTCAAAAATCCAAAGGCAGACGAAATCATGGCCAAACAAAAAAGAGACAGCACAAACAGCTATCAATACAACAAGATGTGTAAAACCAAAAAATAAAGTAGCACAAACCCCCATCCGAAAACCAGCGGTGAGTTCAGGTGCTCTGGAAGGGTAAGCAACTCCTGCTCTGGGTGCGGCACCCGCCGTGTCCCAAGTTTTCGAATACAAGAATGTCACAATCGGTGATGGTCATAAACAAGAAAAGAGGAGGTATGTATGCGACAAGGGGGAATAACTTCTTTGTCAGCAGCAACCCTCTATCAAGGAAAATCTGATAGAAATACATGCTCTTTAATTTAGTATCAGCTATGAGATGTATACTCCATATGCAGGTGCTGATGGAATTTTGCTGCATAAAAATAGAAAGTTCACAATAGGGAAATTGAAGTCATCTCTTTGATAAAAAAGTTTTGTTCTTAACTGTCTGTTGTTGTCAAAAATATTTTAGTGGCATAAGCTGAATCCACAAATTTCGAAAACTTGGACCGGACTAGACAAAGACGGTACTGGGCCAGTACATGGCATTCATAAACCCAAATAAGATATACTTTTCATTTCTCACATCTGTTCACAAAAACTGGTTCACTGTAGGTTTGGGTTTGAATGCCAGTCTGGACGTCGCTAATAGGCCACCCTTTACATTTGACTCATAAGTACACAACTCAACAGTGTGGAATTTCTGGAGTCTGTCAAAAGAAGATAGGGAGAGTGCAAAGGAGACTGGGTATATCAGTTGGGCCAGGGAGCTACATTTGTAGGTAGGTAATATTCATAGTCAGGGCTAACCCTGGACTCCGAAAATTGTTAGCCAAAAAATTAGCAAACAAAGATTTTTTTTCAGCCAATGGATGATTTTATTAGCCAATGAACATTTACTGTTATGTGAAATATTTTTGACAATTTACATAGATTGGCATCTGCTAGCCACATATGGCATTATTACCTACACATTTTAGTTCATGAGGTTCTTTGCTAAGATATATTTAAACAGTTAGGCCTAACTTATATGAAACCAATCAAAATATACCAATTTGCAAAGCAGCAAAAATTGTTAGTCAGAAAATTAGCCAATGACAGTTATTTTTAGCCAATTTCCCCCAAAATTAGTCAATGGCTAAATTGGCTACCTACAGGGTGAGTCCTGATAGTTAGTGGGTACACAGTACTGCCTGGGTTTCTTCTTCATAACCATAAATTGAACATTGCCATGTTTGAAAGAGTGTTCAGTGTTGCATACCAAAGCGATACAAAACAAATCAACAGAAAACAACGATTTGTGGCAAATGATTTTTATTACGGTTCGTTGATGTCATGTCTTATAAACTATCTATGATATCCCTTACTTGTGTTTAAAACATCATGATTACAAATCGACCTACAACGTAGACTACATGACTTTTTAAAATCCTGGTCAATTATCTTATTCTTTTCTTAGTTGTTAAATTACTTTAAGTACTCTGCCACAGGGTCGATTTTTATTATACTTCCATAACTGTATTTTTTCTTTTTTATCAAATTCTAACTAAACCTTTCTAGTCTGTTTTACTTCATGAATATTAAATAAAACAAGAGTTATCCCCCCCCTGTACTTGAGGACTGAAATGGAGGAACAAAATGAAACTAATGACATTCCTCAAAACCTAAGATTTTGTCGTACCTTTAAATTTAGTCGATGTCTCAAATACCATCTAGATAAGCAAGCATCAAACTCAACTAATGTAAAATTGAAGAAGCAATAAAGTCTATTCGAAAATAATTGTCCTGATGATCTGCAAAAATTAAGGATTAAATGTGGAAAACCACGCAAATTCCTAACGGGTTGCGGCAATGTATAAGTTTGCCATGGTATTTCTATCATGTCGTCCTGATGATACAGAAAAACTAGACTTTGTGTTCATGTAGAAGTTGACTTATTTCAGGGATGAGAAATTTCCTCTGATTCAATGTACACACCTAACACATGTTATACTTATCCAATAGGTTAGAGATGCACTTTCAAGCCTGCATCATGCAAATACAACTTTAAGAGTTTATCTGACATGGATTACACAGGGATGAGAATTTTCCTCTGATTGGAGGAATTCCTCCTTTGCCTAGATTTTGCTGCAATGTTAAATCTTTATTTTCTCCATTACGTTCCTAGAAAGGGGCCATTTTCCTCTATTTTGGCTGTAGTGGAATTTCATCCCTGTTATTTACGATCAATCAATACTCTGGCCTCGAGTACAGACCATTGGCCATTAGGTCGTCACTAACATAATGTGATGCTTCTATATAAGTATACAAAAAAAAAACTATGGATTTTGTACAATACAAAACTTTAGTAAATAAATTTGACAATTCAAATGAGTTTTGTATAAAACATGCGAAAAAGTCACATGACTATTTGCAGCACACTATCATTATGAGTTTTTTTTCACAGATATTAGCTTGGATATTTGTAAAATCTCTGTTGCATTGTATTATATTTTTACTAGTTCTTATGCGTGGTATCTTATTATATGTCTTCGTTTGACTCTTGTTGTTCTTTTGTTAAGTGATATTTCGCTTCCTTTGCTCCACAATCCATTATCTTGATTTGCTTTTTCGGAAAAGAGTTAGCATCTGATGGCACTTCACCAATTTTTCTCACCACGTCCTGCAAATATTTTAAATCGTAAAGGAATGAAATATCAAAACTCTCTGCGTTTCATGAATGCAGTATTTATCGTGGTCTGATAAGGTTTATTATCGTAATAAAAACTACAAATCGGTAGAAGGGGTTGACATTTTATGTTAATTTTACCTCCTTTATGAGAACACGAAACTAATAGAAAAGCCGAAATACCAAAGCTACATAATTGAAACATTGACATCCATTTCATCCATGGCATGTAGTGACTTAGCGCGAATTCTAGACAAAGTGAATATGTGTTTTGACATAAAAAGCGAAAATACACAGGAGCGTAATTTTCGAGGACATTATCATATGAATTTTAGTTTATTAATGATACTAGTATCTATCACAAATAACCCAAGAGTGAAATCTAATCGTAAATGTACTTGCTGGGCCTGTAACGCGAGCACCTGTGTGACATCTAAGTATGTAAAATATTACTTATGGTTCCTTTTTAAACGATAACACCAGATTTTAACACACAGAAACAAAAATATTTCTGTCCTCATTACCGTACTTGTCTGTAGTCCGGATAGGCGGGTTCGAACTATCAGGAAGGCGGCTAGTATTACCCGTCCAGTAAGAAATCCTAAACGTGACGATACCTACTGTGGCATGAGGCATGATGCCTCAGCTTTTACTCTTTCATACGAATGACGGGAAGTGCTAACTGCTCCCGCTTCCCTAAGCTACTTACCATTCCACTAACAACCTTCCCAAAGACAACATGTTTTTCGTCCAGCCATCTGGCCTTGTTTAGCAGTATGAAGAACTGAGAGCCATTGGTATCTTTGCCATGGTTTGCCATCGATACATATCCTGCAGCCTTGTGACTAAGTATGAAGTTCTCATCGTTAAATTTATCCCCGAATATACTATGTCCTGTAAAGAAGACATACCGTAAAATCACATCTTTATACATGATGCGTTATTATAAATAAGCACATACCTATGTTTCTACTCTCATGTCATCATCAATTCCAATTCGGTCTAATGCCAATGCTAATGTCATATTTTTATCATATACAAAAGGACATATAAAAAAACTAAATCGGGAAACATTCATATATGTGTATAATTACACAATTCCTAGAAGAGATTCAATACGTTTCTAAAATAAAATTTCTGCAAGACATGAATACTTTTAAATCATTATCAGTTGAATTTGACGAACCAATTCTAGATTTTTTTTTTTGATTTGTGAAATAACTTATGATTGTTGATATGGAAATGACTTTAATTATTTATGACCTTTAATATCTGCATCTTCTATTCTTGATTTTGTTTTAGGAGTTGCTTATTCCTGTTTCTAGCTCGGTTTTTACTGTCTCATCCGAAAGACAGGGATGGTCAACCGTGGAGTGGCGCTGCGCGGATTCGAACCCCGGACCGTTCGATTTGAAGTCGAACACGCTAACCACTCGGCCACAGAGGCCCACAACCATTAAGTAGATTACAGAAGTATCAAGGAATGTTCGGAAATCCGAGTCTTAACAAACACGACAAGCTGAGGAATAATAACGGGCTCGATGTGGAAAATAATAGTCAATCCCTAATGGGATGAATAGGACACTTACCGCCTCTTCCATCTTCGTTTGAGATGTCACCCATCTGGATAACAAAGTCTGTGACGATTCTATGGATTTTTGTGTTCTTGTATGAAAGCTTTTTCCCCTGAAAATGATAGAGACAGTTGTCTTACTTAACTTAAGCTTAGAGGGAGATACAGTTACGCATATAGTCGTAGACCGATAGCGAAGAGACATAATCAGGAAGGGAGATAATAGAGTCAAGAGATAATACTGAATACATTGATAATCAATCATTCAATATGTATTTTTGATTTGTCCTCTCAAATTTCTGCACCGGAATTTAGTCTGTATTGACCGGCTGACTTTCGTTAGACACTCATTGTGAAGTATTTCAATACTCCTTTGACCTGATCGGAAGGGCGGGTGGGTGCTGGGCGTTAGCATGTCTGGTTGGACCTGTCCTTCAGATTAGACCGTAATTAACGAGTCCCTAATCTCACTTCATTTTCAGTTTTTACTTTATTTCTTATAAAGTTTTTCTTTAGTTTTTATTAGTTGGTTGTATTGTTGTTTAACGTCTCACTCAAGAATCTTTCACTTATATGGAGACATCACCGTGTGCCGGTGAAGGGCGACAAATTTTGCCTATGCTCGGCACTTATGGCCGTAGAGCGGGAAGGGTTTTTTAACGTGACAGCACCTTTTGTGACCCACGGCCTCGGTTTTACTGTGTCATCCGAAAGACACAGGGGCATCCAATCGCGACGTGGCTCTTGGCTTGGGCTCGAACACCGGGTTTCACAATTCGTAGTCGGAAACGCTAACACTAGGCCACGGCGGCCCGCGTTAGTTTTAATTCTATTGGATTGTCCTTGTCTTGTTTGTCTAACTCTGAACAAGGCGTATACAAGGTTTTGTGCATCTATCTTACATCCCCTATCAATAATTGGCTTTTTTTATAGCGAAATAAAGTCACATGTAAGGATAAAAATGTCTAACGCATGTATCAGTTGGGTATCGATGTATATACATACAGGATAGGAACTTAACGAAGATTCATATAACTTATTTCACTTTAATTTGATTTAGGTGTCAAGGTGGAAGTGACGGTTTAACATGGGATGTTTGTTCCTGCCTATCACATGGTCCCATCTCTGATCTTTCAGAGGTCGGTGTTTGTCTTCTTGCCACCATATTTGTTTTGTTGTCTCCTGGATGAATTATGATTCTATATCTGTTGTTTTATATTTTAGAAAGTTTATGGATGAAATGACTTGAGCAAATGAGGATCGGTTAAACGTTACTGCATTTAATCTGAATGTTTAGCCGCAAGCTAATATTTTAGATAATTTTAATGGAGTTCTTTATCTCAGTTCTTAATTCTTTTTCACGTTTTAATCAATTAAGTAGGATGAGGGACGAGCGCTTAGATCCGGTGTTTCAGTGGATGTTGGTTCTATCAGTGGACTCAAGGTTCGGGTATGGGTCATAATTTGGCAAACTTTACTAGAATTTTAATGATGTTTCAATATGACCGTGGTGTCAAACAAAAACAGCAGTAATAATTCTTTAGTCTCAATTTTCTCTTCAATATAACTGACCATCTTAATAAAAAAAAATCGAATATATTTGTGGGACAATGACTCGTTAGAGTTATTCTTGTATCTAATTTTGTGAAACAATGACACTTCTTTCTATCAAATATCTTCCCTGAGAATGGTGCATGGCTGACGGGTTTTAGTGGGTTTCGTATTTCTCTAGCTTTAGTTTTGTGTATTGATTTGTGGAGTATAATTGCAATATTTAGTTTGGGACATGGTGTGTTATGTTGTTCGATTAATGGATTTTGAATGCCCCTACTGGATGATAGGCTCCAACCCTCGGCGGAATGCGGGCATATCGTTGTCGTTTTCAATTTACACACACTATCCACGTGTTAATTTTCGGGTTGAGTCTGCCACGTGTTTTTTAACGATTAGCTATTGATCACACGACAGGGGAAACATTGATGGCTTGTACAGCTGTTACTGTACACCAATGGACATTTAGATTATATAGATTGTCTTTTTATCTCATCTATTGTGTCCTCTATCGATGTACGAGAAAATCAATCCAAAATGAAAAATGATTTTATAGAGTTGTGTAGATAAAGAGAAGTGTTTTGTCGTTAGTGTGTGTACACGTGGACACTTAGTCTTTCCGATTGACACTTTAGCATTGCAACGTATACGTTATACACGAGTACCGTTTTTTCCCCTGAACTATGTAGTGTTTGGGTACACACATTTTATGCAAGTAAACATATCGCAGTTAATTATTGCCGAGCTTGAAAGACTAAATAACTAATATGCAATAATTTCAGCAGACTAAGTCCTAAATAAAGTTGTAGGTGTTTGTAAGACATAATACTATAAATTTCTATTGAAATAGAAGTAGATCTTTGTTATAACTATTTAAATAATGCTACTCAAACACATCGGTACCTTTTAATGGATGAAATCCTTCAAAACTATTTGTGACAGTTAAACTCTTTTGATGCACATGTACGTACATCCGAAACTTAAATTGAGCGATGATTGATTTATTTTATCTATCCTGGACACAAAATCCACATACATACTCCATATAAACACAAGTAAACAACAAATTCCAGCAAATGTTAAACTAAATGTTATCTTTATATTCATCACCAATATACTGAGAGCGAATCTTTAATATTCCTGTACTATTGCTTATCCCATAAACGATGAAAATCAGATTCAGATACAAATCCCCGGAATTCCAATGGAGACCAGTTGTGCCCCTTAATGTCTGATCCAATTCTTTATTCATATGGCGAAACTGCCACTCGGAATCTTCAGAGTCAGAAGGAGAACAATAGCTAGATGTGGCGTTTGATTCGACATTAAGATATATTGACGACATTCTGTCAAGCATACCAATTATTATGCAAATCTTATACATTTATACCTCAACGAACTGAAAATTAGGGACACCACAGAAACAACTTTTTGTTTTCCTCAACGCCGTTGTTTTCTTATAATATTTATGTAATTCCGTAATCTTAACGACCACTGATACAACCGAATGATTGTATAATAGTACTTAGTAGTCGTCAGTATGTTATTTTCTTTGGATAAAGTTTCATTTTCAAGTATTCTTGAAGATTTTGAAACCTAGAGTTGCTGAATTGTGCTAGTATAGAAACAAAATGTTAAAACGTCTCTTGGGAGTAGGAAATTATAATTTCCCATGTGCAAGCTGTTGGTCTTGCCTTTATCCAGGCGACATATTATTGCATAACGTGATAAGGTCAATGTTCTTAAGCAAGGATAGAAACAATCTATGTAAACGCATAATAATTAACAAACTGGTATTCAACGGAAGAAGTAATTGAGTTCATATATAAAATGAAAACCGATAACATTCGTCCAGGAGACATATTTCATTGCCGATGAATACTGGAAATGCACACACAACCATGGTTTTTTTTCTTAAGCACTCGCACAATTTTGGTGATATATATATATATATATATAAAATTGTGATTTGCCTGCCACCCTTAACTGTCGAGGTTAAATGTACTGTCGAGTCTCGTTAATCCGGACTCCAATAATCCGAATGCTTTACAATCGGGACGGAATTTGCTAGGGATAGAATTTCCAAATTGCATATGGCATTATAAAAAGTGTGCTTCATTAATCCGGATTTTTCATTATTCAGGACATTTTGATTGGGAACAGAGGTAGTCAGATTAACGGGGTTCCACTGTTTATATTATACGCTATACAGGCGACCAGTTCAGGGATTTCCACATTGATTGTTTCCACATTGTTACTGACATTTCAGCATTAATTTACCGTAGATATATAAAATGTCGTATATTGAATATTAATTTGTCCGTAAGGCAATGTAAAATCCGATGAAAAATGAAAAATAAGGAGATTGAAAACTCAGAGGTGGGATCAGGTGCCAAGGGTGAGTAAGCATTCCCTGTGAACCGGTCATACCTGCTGCGAGCCCACAGTCAAACTCAAATGAAATGAAATTTCACAATGTATAAATTCTTGTATATACTCTATATGCATCAGTATAATCTCACGGATAAAATTTACTAATTTCCACTAGTGTCATTTATAAATAAATGTAAAATGACTGTTACATAAATCTTGATCACGGCTTTTGGTATTTCGTTGACTCAGACAAGTGTGTGCATATAGCAAAGTTCGAGGAGATCAAGAAGCATGCTAACCTCATATTTTCCTCAGTATACTTTTTTTCTAGTAAAGAAAGTGTACCATTATTGTTTATTTTTTTTACCGAATACTCTGTTTACCAATTTCCATGATAATGAACGCTAAGTTTTTACATATACAGGATTTTACCGTCTATAGTAAGTCAGCAACATTTAAGTGCATGTACTTAAGGATATGGGCTAAATGGTAGGTAGATATGAGTATAAATTCAAGCGCTTGTTTCTTACCGATCCAGGCTTAAATCCATTTGCTAGCTGTCTAAAGTTCATTGTAGTAATAGGAACAACATCACCAAATAGTGCCACCACAAATCTGCCACTGTAATCCTCGCCAGGACCGTCACAGTCTTTAATTTCTATATCAAAAAACACCTCATGGGTGACATTCAAGTTATTTTTGTTCTCTTTCCCAACCTTGGCTGCGTGAGCTACACTAAGAAGGACTAACGGAATAAGGTAGTTAAGAGCTGCCATCATGGGCTGTAGAAAGAGTAATATGAAAATCGTTGTTACAATTTGGTTTTATAAGTAAAAACAGTAAAGAGAAAAATATCGTATACATTTATGTAGTATTAGCAAAATTCAGTTTCCTCTACAGGGAAGTTTATTAAACAATCACTGCACGATATGTTCACAAATTTTCGGTCCCGTGGTCCCGTAGCTTGAATTCACTTGATAAAGGCGAAGAGGACGAAAACTTGTAAACATGAAATGTGGTGATTGGTTTCTTGTAGGTATGTAGTATTATACTGTAGCCTACTAGTAAGATAACCAACTTTACATATTAATTATACATGTACATATCAGGCAATGTCTATCATAGTCGACTTACCTAAGGCTCCCTTTCCTACAGGACAGGTTTAAAATGAAATAAGAGTAAATTTGAGTCTATGTGATGGATTATGGAATTCAACAAAAATATGGAGTTAGTCGCCACGAATTAAGATACGCTGGACCAATGAAACATCGGACAACTGACAAAAGACGAAATCAATATGTGAACAGGCTTGGTACAGGTATGATTGTAAGACAGATATTTATCTGAAATAAAAAATGATGTGGCTAAGACGTGGCAGTCTATACATTGACTAGATTCAAATGGTTTTTACAATAAGAAAAGAATTGAACCATCGTGACA
>JACSZP010002516.1:2098-12484 GCA_016161895.1 Pinna nobilis | reverse complement strand
TAGAGAGTATGGGAAGTTACTAGTCTCTGTGTTATATACGTCTCTGTTTTGTCCAAGGTCTGTAGGCAAAATGTAAATTACCCTTCCGTGATCGGCACGGTAGATCTAACGTCTCAGTGTAAGTGAAAGGTTCTTCATTGGGGCGTGAAACAAAAATACGACCTACCAACTAATCATGTATTTAAAGACGAAACATCAATGCTGTGCTTTAGTTCTTACATTTATTATTTTTTAAAAAGTGTTAAAATATTGACGATAGCACGAAAAATGTCTCAAAAAGTGGCGACAAAAATTCAGACCCACGTTGAGCACTGGAGAGAGAACAAAATATTTTGCACACTTTTTAAAAAGGACGAAAAGAGCATAAACATCCTTCCAGATTCAGTTGAAAATGGGTGAAATAGAAGATACCTAGGGGCATTCCAAATAGAATAAGTCATCGACAGGCAAAATCGTGGCCAAAACAAAAAGAAGACAAAATAACAAACAGAAATACACTTATACCCTTATAACTAAAAATAGTGTAACACCAAGTAAAGTTATGTGGTTATGAGATCGGGATTGGTATACCCATGCGTATCTTATCTGCAATAATTTTATGCAAGTGCGCATGTACCGGAAATATAATATTCGGCGGAAAAGCTATTGAGAAGAACGAAAACATTGTAGATTCGCCAGTATTTTTCCGTTTTAAAAGAAGACGTTCATTAATTTTCACCTCTGTATATTGCGATGCAATAATGCCTAAGCGTAAGGTAATGGGACATTTCAGGTTAAAGCCCTTAATACAAAGGCAGTCTACGCAATAAACCACTGGCTTCCCTGCTTTTCAAATGAATACCAAGCCAGTGGGAAAATGTCGCGTAAACTGAAAACAAGTTTTGTTGCTCATCTCCTGAACTAGAGAAAATATATTTGTGACTCGTTTTCTAAATGTAGGCCTCTTTTTAAAAGTATGTCCTTTAAGTTTATGCAAACATGAGTACCAGTGATAAGCTTTTTACAATTCAATAATTCAGACTCATCAATGAATAATCGAAACATAATAATTGGCAATTATTTTTGACAAATCTTTATGTCGTTGTATCATGGGAGTTAGCAACTAATAAAGTGTATTTGGAATATATTATGTCGGTGTTTGAAGCTGTTAATTCCGTTATATGGATGGTAAACAACTTCATGTACGTTTGTTCTGGCAAAATCCTGTCGGTAGGTGAAAATGTCGGATTATTGACGGTCGTTATAAAGCGGTCTGACTGTATAAGGGTCTTTACTTCCTGAGTATTTCTAATGGCTTGTATAATGTCATGGCATTTGCACAGTATAAGAAGGTGTCAATTATACATTGTAGACTTTGTAATTGTACCTTTCATCTAGAGGTATAGAGGAAGCAAACACACAAAGAGGAGATAAGAGTGTACCTCTGAAAGTGGAACCTCGCAATTAAGACCACCCAGTTGACTGGCTAAAATGGGTCTGATTAGTAAGGTGGTGTCCCAAGTGAGGCTGAAATAGCCTAAAATAATGATAAACAGACTGAATTTTGATGGTCTTAATAGTGAGGTGGTCTCCTAAGTGAGGTGGTGTTTAGGCAAGGTTCCATTGTATGTTGAATCCAACATGATTGAATTAAAATAATACCATATAGATGGGTTTCCATTAGCACTATTTTCCAAGAGTTATTCCCCTTTAACGGCCATTTGTTGGGCCAACGTGTATATTTTCCTGCAATACATGTAGGTCAGCCAAATTCGATTGCATAGTAATAATGAAAAAACCATCATAATTTTCGTCAAAAGCACTTGTTTAGATTAATGTAGACCTGAAATAAATATTTAACCCTCTAAACAAGTTTTTAAAACTTATTTTTTACTAAGTATACTTCATTGAATTTGGCTGACTTATGCAGGACTCATACATGTGACTCATACATGTTGACACAACAAATGGCTGCTAAAGGAAAATAACTCTTGGGAAATAATGCTAATGGAAACCCCATCTATTGGTATTGCAGTCTTACACCAGCAATGTGTCATTTCAGAGAGGAAGAGATTCAACAGCATGTGAGGAAAGTGAAGGATCTGCTGGAGACAGTGATGCAGAAAGCGTGGCACAGATGAGAGTAACAAGACGAGCATCAGCAGGTACCTAAATGCTTTTACTGTAGTGCCAGTATAAACTGTACAGAGAAGAGTGTCACCAAATATCTTATGTGCTTTTACTGCAGTGCCAGTATACACTGGTTAGAGTAGAGTGTCACCAAATATCTTAGGTGCTTTTACTGCAGTGTCAGTATACACTGGTTAGAGTAGAGTGTCACCAAATATCTTAGGTGCTTTTACTGCAGTGCCAGTATACACTGGTTAGAGTAGAGTGTCACCAAATACCTTATGTGCTTTTACTGCAGTGCCATTATAGACTGGTCAGAACAGAGTAGAGTGTCACCAAATATTTTATGTCTTTTTACTGCAGTGTCAGTAACCATGAGTTTTTTTCAGTCAATTTTGAAAAAAAAAATTAGTTAATGGCTCAATTTGCTAACTATAGGATGAGCCCTGCTATTGCAAACTGTCAGATTAAATACTCACCCCATGAACTAAGACAAAAAGAGTAATACAAAACCCAAATCATTTACTGAATTTTGCACATTTGTTTTACCTTAGATTTATGTTGTAGTTTATCTATAATGAACTGACTTGTGTTTAGCATATTTGTTGTTGCAGCATCTGTTGCAATGATACATTGTATTTCTGTAATCTTTATTATTATTAATTTTTTTTTTTGTAGGTTTATCCTCTCCACCTCTTCTTTTGCCACCAAAACGGAAAAGACGTAAAACAGAAAATATATCTGAGTCAACATCAGATTCAGAGTCAGAGAACGTTTTATCACGATCCAAGTCAATTCGTAACAAAACAAGCAGTGTCGATATAGTGAAGTGTAATGATAGTCCCCAAAAAGGTAAAAGTAATGACAATTCAAAGTTAAATTCAAACAGAGGGAAAGACAAACAACACAATGGAAAGGGAGGGAAGCAATCAAAGGCCAAACATGCTAGCAGTAAGCATGGGAAGATATCAAAGAGGCAGACCACAGAAACAACAGCAGAAAATGGCTTTATGTCAATATGGACAGAGAAACGACCTACACCAAATATGGATTATAATGAAAGCAATGCAAAGTGCCCTTTACCTGGTTGTGATTCAAAAGGTAAATGATCCCTTTCAACACCACATATCATAATTGACTGGTCTAAGACAGTCTGAAAGATCATACCATTTAGATAATTCATAAATTGGGTTTGAAAGGGTTAAATACAGCTAAAATTTGTCTTAAGCTCATCTAGACCACATATCTAGCTTGAGCTATAGTTGTTATCTTTGAACAGTAGTTTTAGTCCATTGGAGACTTATCACTACTAATCCATGACTTGTTTCATATTACATATGACTTTATTTCCGATGTTCGTAATTAACCTCTGCTGTTCAGTAAAATTATAAGAAATAAGATTTCAAAAGTCTTCCTGGCTTTTGACTTGGTGACCATGACATTGAAATTTGACCTACTGTTAGAAAACTTTAACCCTGTTTCTTTATAATCAGCAAACTTTGTTGTCCTCTGAAAACTCTTATTGAATAATCAACAATACAAATTATTTACAATGAAGATAAATTTAAACTTTGTTAGATTCAATTTAATTAATGCAACGTTTCAAGTGGTAAATTGATTCAGAATTAAAAACATCATAGTGCGGATAAAAATTTTTATCCTACCAAACAATTAGATCAAATAATGTACTTTGTGCATTGTACTTGGGAATTCAGGAATATATAGATTTTGGTCTGTCCCTTTGTCTGTATGTCTGTATACTTGTCCACAAGAACTAAATCTTGGATAGAACTTTTAAATTGCAAATGATAGGCCTTGACAATCATTTAATCAACCATAGTTTTACATACAAGTGGTAATATACTGCCACAAGTCTGATGAAATATAATATGCTTGCGAGGATGTTGGCACATCTGACATTATTTTAAATTTCTCTCTGGCGTCTTTGTACAAGAAATGGATGTCACACGCTCTCAACTTATAAGATTAATTATAAGATTTGAATAGAAGGTAAGATAATGGTTTATATTACAGGGCACCTGACTGGTAGATATGAAACACACAGAACTTTAGCATCATGTCCTCTGTACCACAACACATCAGGGGATGAATGCAAGGTAGTATACTTTATGAACAGCTATCAATAAATTTCATAATACTGTTGATCCCATTTAGTTGCATAGCCTATTTGTCAGAGAAAATTATGCAATTAACCAAAGTATGCAATTAACTGATTTTCAAAAAATAAATCAAAGAATCAGCTTTTATAATTTTATGATGATCAACCCCACTTACACGATATTTTGCTCCCAGTGTAAGTTTCTTGGTTTAAGCAATGTTTTAATAATTAAAAAAAATAAACTCCGATGGCTCAGAAACACAATACTACAGATCTATGCATGTTATCAAAGACTTGAAAACACACTGTGACTTGTACCTGTAAGTGATCGTCTTTTCTCCCATCTTTTAACACACTCAGTAGTTACATGTACCAGTCTGCACGGTATGAGTGCATGTTGTAAATAAAATAACAAGCCATCTCAGTACTTTTATTATTATTTGTATTTTTTGCTGAAAAACAATGACCACACTCTGGCATGATGGTTGGTGGTATGCTTTTCCTCCAGTTGTGGATAAATAAGTAAAACATTTTTTTTTCAGAGGAGATATGATGATAGGCAGAAGGTTCAAGATCA
The DNA here is from genome assembly GCA_016161895.1 of Pinna nobilis. Lineage (NCBI taxonomy): Eukaryota > Metazoa > Mollusca > Bivalvia > Pterioida > Pinnidae > Pinna > Pinna nobilis. Next base: position 7,679 of record JACSZP010002516.1, on the reverse strand, counting down.
CAGAGACAAATTTTTAGAAACTTTACAAGATAAAAGAGGTCTCCGCAGACAGGTATCACTATCACTTCTTAACATTATTTTGGGTAATTTTCACTTTGAGTGTATCTGTTTTGCTAATGAAAAAAAAAATCAGCAGAGGACAAAAGCTTCAGATGGGCATATTATGTTTCTATATAGTGCACCATTCAGATGGGCACATTATGTTCCTATATATATATAGTACACCATTTTTGCATTTTGTATTGTTCTTGCAGTTTGATAGGTTTAAGCAATAACAAACTTATGCTGTCATATTACTGTAAGTCCAGAAATTTCTGTCAAACTTCATTTATTTAGGAGAATCAGTTGTTGTGCAATTATTCACAATACTTTGTTTTCATGTGTGTGCATGTTAAGATCTTAATTTATTTTGTATGGTGCATGTAAATGTCAAGTTAGTATAAAGTAAGAGAGAAATTTATTTTTATGAGTAAGTACTCCCGCATAAATACACAAAACTCAAATTCACACAAATAATTCTGGATTTACAGTAAGTAGCAGAGTTGAATGGAGTAAAAATTTGACCTGACTAGAACCTAGAGTGTTTTTTTTGTTTGTTTTTTTTTTTGTATCAGATATTAAGTTACAGGCCATCTTCTTTAAACAACAAATCCTTTGAATTTAGAGAAATATGTAAGTAAAGAAAATTCTAAACTTTGTTTTATTTGTATTTTAATTGACAAAGATAGAAAAGGTATATTAATATTAAAATTCTACATTCTCCATTTTGTAGTGGAGTACATTATGTGATGATTGGTTAATCCTGTGATCTCTGTTGATCACCGTAAGGCAATCCATGTGGCTTAGGCAGGCCAATAGGAGCCTCAAGTACTACTTTTGTTTAAGGTTTCTTTTCACTTTTGGCCACATTTTCAGATTCAAACAGATGAACAAAAAGAGAAGGTGAAGAAATTACGAGGAGAAAGAAAACAGTATGAAGAGTTATCGGAGGAAATTCGACAGAAACATCGCCAGCATAGAGAGAAGTTTGAGAGAGCCAGGGAACCTTTATTGCAAGGCTTAGCTTCAAATTATGACTTAAAACTCTTCAGGGAAGCTCAGGCCAGAGCTTGTGAGGTTTTGGTATGTGTTTATCTCAGTTTTAATTCATTTCACTATACCCAGTCAGCTTAGATCAACAGAAAGTTTTATAGTACTGCAGATGACTGCAACTGTAACAAGTCATAACAGGATGAAATCATAGCTAAACAGAAACAATGTTCTTCCTGAATTTATATCCATTACAGAAAATACAGAATGTAGTATTTATTTTGTCTGATATACTGTTGTTTAATTTTCACTCAAGAATATCATCTATTTCACTTCTACAAAGACATCACATACTGCTGGTGATGGGCTGTAATATTGCTCTATGCATGACATTCAAGGTCTTTGAGCAGTGAGAAATCTTTAGTGTGCTTACATTTACTATTGTTTATGGTTTAGCCTTTAGTTGTCTCGTCCAAAGGACAGGAAAAAATCATGCCACAGCTGGGGCTTGAACCCTGGACCTTTTAGTCATAGAACTGGCGCTCTACCACAGAACAATTACAATCTTTCAAATAGTAATTATCAGTCAGTGATCCAGATGGTCTGAACTAGTAAATAGTAAGCTGCACTTATTCTCAATCGAATTCTGGATGTGTGTGATATAAATGTAATGATTTACTGAGGCTCACTTACATTTTTGAATGATCAATTTAAAGTTGTTTTATACCTTACCAGTACATTTTGCTATGTCATTCTCAAGTTATTTTGCCTTGTAATTAATAGTTAAGTGCCATAGACCAACTAATGACCTACTTATTTTTTTATATAGGAACATGAAATTACTACTCATTATTCAAGAAGTGATATACAGGAATATCGAATTAAGAAAATGGAGATTGGTCGGTTTGAAATGTCAACATGGTACTCCAGTCCATACCCAGAGGAGTATGCTCGGCTTCCAAAAATCTATTTGTGTGAATTCTGTCTCAAGTACATGAAAACAGCAACAATTTTACGGCGACACATGGTAATAACTTAGTATACATTAAAAACAATTTCATTTCTTATGGAGAAACATAATTTGAAAATTTGAGGCTTACTTTCCAAAATTCAAAGTTAGCATGGACTATTCTCTTGATCAGTAATGTTTGCATAAATGTAAATTAACATGAGAAGTTGATTCTTAATTTGCCTGTAGTTGATTTTTTGGGAGGAGGAGGGGCCTGGGTTGGAAGGTTATTTCAAAGGAAATAGACATTGGACTGACTTTATTCTCGAGTAATCTCTTTATGCATTTTATCCTTTCTTGCATGTATTGAGTTAAATTTCTGCATTCTGAGTAGACATATGATCCTAGTTATACATTCCTCCTTTTAAGACTTGTATCATAGAACTTGATTTTGATTTTGCTCTATATGAACATAACTATTACCCTGCCTACCAGTATTAGTTTTGTAACTCATTTTAGATTAAGAATTGACAATGCTATTCTGTTTAGGTACCTTTTCTGTTAAGAATATGTTGCTAAGCTACCATTATGTTTCTGTTTTAGGCCAAATGTGTGTGGCGCCATCCTCCTGGTGATGAAATCTACAGAAAAATCAACATCTCTGTGTTTGAAGTAGATGGAAAGAGAAATAAGGTCTAAAATATTGTTCTTTTAATTTTATTTGCCTTCTAATTGTTATGTGTGAAGTTTACAATTCCTCAAAATTCCTTCCTCTTTTTGGTTTGGTCATGAAGCAGTATTTTCTTGTAAAACAGCTTACTTCACTCACATCATTGAAAAGTAAATCTTTTATCTATTGTTGTTGTGTTTTGTTTGTTTGATTTTGCTTAATGCCACACTCGACAATCTTTCAGTCGTATGGTAGTGGCCAGTATTTTGGAAGTTACCATCAGCCTTCCAGAAACAAAATGGCAAACTGTCTCTAATAATCAATTTAGGTTCAAGTGGGCCTTGAAGCTACGCTAACTAGAAGTGTGAGACTGAGTGGTTTAAAAGCGCAGTGCTCTAACTATTTGGCTCCATTTTTGTTATGTAATATAAGATAAATAAATTCATTACTTTTTTTAGCATAAATTCTAAATTGCTTAGGAATATTATTTTTAGCTACAGAACACTGACTCTATTTGTTCCTTTACATTTTCAGGTTTATTGCCAGAATCTATGTCTATTGGCCAAACTGTTCCTGGACCACAAAACTCTCTACTTTGATGTGGAACCATTTTTATTTTATGTGATGACAGAGAATGATTCACATGGTTGTCACATCATTGGATATTTTTCAAAGGTTTGCATTACAAATTTAAAAACTCATTTGCAACTTGTATTCAATACTGGTGAGATTTTTTTACTTGACATTACATGTATCTTACCTCTGGTTTTTACCACTTGAGTTAAGAAATGTCTTAGTTTCATCTCCACTACTTCAAATCAGATGCCAAGATATTACCATTTCTTTATCTAACATGATCAGAATTTGTAATTCTTAGTAACTCCTAGTTTAAGTTTTATATAGTCACTGATTTTATACAACTGCTTTTTCTATACCTATTTAGAAATGACATTGGCTTTATTATTTACATTGCAGGAAAAGAATTCATTTCTGAATTACAATGTATCATGTATATTAACATTACCACAGTACATGAGACAGGGCTTTGGGAAGATGCTGATAGATTTTAGTAAGTAATTTCATTTATGTTTAATGTTTATAAATTTGTTCTGTAGGGTTCACCAGTTGTAGTTTACCTGGGCCAGTTCATGCTATCAGTTTGCACACATGGTGTTTTTGCATAAACTCATTTCAAGAATTTTTCAGGATCAAATTGACTTGATCTTTTGTTTTGGGACTCCCATTGAGAATCATGTTTTTTATTTCCATCTACAATCCAAAAGGATGTACATGTAATTTTTCAGGAATTTGTTTAAATGGTTTATTCCTCTCTAACCACTGAATCAAAAAGCTCTTTATTTTCGTGATAAATACATCTTAAAGAGGTTTGTGACATGCATAAGTAATTTTTTACGAATTTGACATCTAAATGAACATTTGTTGTAGATTATAAGATAAATTGCAAAGTTAATGTGAAAAAGAGAAAATAAGGATCAAACAATCCAGTCATGTGGTCCTCTATTAAAAGTGGAGTTAATCCTCTCTCTGCACCATTCAAAATTGCTGCCAATTCCAAGAAAATTGGATTATATGTGGTCCTCTAAATAAAAAGTGGAATTAATCCTCTCTCCACCCCATCCAAAATTGCTGCCAATTCTAAGAAAATTTTGGATGGAAAAACAAGGTATTTTAGAACACCATTAACAAAAATGGTCGATATTGCTTTTAGTTACATTGTTTTACATGTATGATGTATCAAGATGCAGGGCTGTGTAGACTGCATAAAATCAAATCAATGTTTTTATATTCTGCAGTATACCCTGATAAATGAGGGTGTTTTATGAACAGCTATGAGCCTTGATTTTGGTTATGATTTCATATCTTTAGCAAAGAATTTAAGAAATTTTTAATTCTGGAATTAAATGACACACAGTGATGGAACAGTGCTTGAATTTTTTGTTTCTCTCTTTAAGGTTATTTACTGAGTAGAACAGAGAACAAAATAGGATCCCCAGAACGACCTCTGTCTGACCTTGGTCTTATCAGTTACAGAAGTTACTGGAAAGAGACATTACTTAACTATCTCCACAAGTACAAAGGAAATGAAATATGTATCAAAGGTAATAGTATACAGTGATATCCAGAGAATATTCATGTCATATGTGATAAAACAACCAAATATATAGAGTAACACCTAGCAAAATCAGTACCATGTGCCGTACCAGCTAAAGACTCGGACATCAGCCTTACAGGACTACTTAGGTTGAGTGTCAGCCCTGTATGTGATACACCATCTAAAGACTCCAGTGTTAGCCTAAAGGCCCAAAGTCAGAGGGCATACTTTGGTGGAGTGTTAGCCCAGTATGTGCTACACCATCTGAATACACCTGTATTAGCCTTAAGGCCCAAGGCTATAGGGCAGACTTTGGTGGAGTGTCAGGCTTGCATGTGCTACACAATCTAAAGACTCCTGTATTAGCCTTAAGGCCATAGGACAAAGTTTGGTGGAGTGTCAGCCCTGCATGTGCTACACCATCTTAAGATTCCAGTATTACAATTAAGGCCCAAGGCCAGCCAAAGACACTTGCTTCAGCCTGAAGGCCCTAGGCCAGAGTGTAGGCATAGTTGGGGTACTGATAGGGCATGAAATACATGTTTTACTCTGCATTGTTGTTTCCATAGAGATTACACAACAAGTTGGGATTTATTATCATGTTTATCCAACTCGAGTTAGTTAATTTTCAAAGTTTCAAAGCGCGAGCGTTTTGAGAATTTGAATATTAACTAACGAGAGTAGGATAAACATAATAATCAATCCAAATGAGTTGTGTTATTTGTTTCTATCATAACACTTTATTATTTTGCAAATCAAAGTATTGAAAAGTTCAAAAAGAATTTTTCTTCAATTCCAGCCATAATGTAAGCCCACTCAA
>JACSZP010002507.1:0-10190 GCA_016161895.1 Pinna nobilis | reverse complement strand
CCTCCCTGCTCTACGGCCAGCAGTGCCGAGCACAGGCAAATTTTGTATTCTTGAGCGGGACGTTAAACAACAACGCAACAACAACAATAAAATTAATGATAAATTGACACTATAAATATATGTTACAAGATATACCCGAAAGACAAATTTACCTGACTTTGAGATATTGTTTCATTAAAAAATGTGTGAATTTGAAGCCTTTGACCGTTATTATTTTACAACTTATAGTTTCTGTTTATTATGAAAAAAGCCGTAAATACACGACAAAAAGACGACTGAATCATCTGGAGTTCTTTTACAAGCATTTCCACATACAGCTATTCCTACAGGACAATAGCTGTAATTGATCTGTTATCAGTCTTTTTCTAGATTTTTCAATTGTATGTACTGGTGTGTTGCAGAGAGAGAGAGAGAGAGAGAGAGAGAGAGAGAGAGAGAGAGAGAGAGCAGTGTCTGAACATAGACCGATTTCTGCTATACAAAGATATATTTATGTTTGTTTAAATTTTTTCGTCTTTCAATACTTTGGTAATCAAATAGTTTATGCGAAATATTCGTTAAAACCAGTATAATATAACGAAATGAGAAGAGCACTCACTTGTACTTTCCGAGAGCTCAACAGGTATCGTACAGAGGCAGGACACACCTCCAAGGATGAGTGAACTAGATATAACTGGACGTCTACCCAGTCTATCAACCAGGAATATCGCAAAGAAATAGGATGCTAATTCCATACACACTGATATAACAAAATTGATGTAGATATCTCCTCCGATTTTTCCGGTGTTAAACGTAAGTCCATAATAACCGGCACTGCATACAAACCTGGTAAAAATTGATACCGTTTTAAATTCGCCCAGTTTCGTCGTTTTTCTATCAGATGAATTTACCATATTAAATTCGCCTTGTTTTGATTTCGCTCACTGACGATGATGGCAAAAGGGGTGGGAATAAACCGGGAGGGAAAATTATCCAATTAGCTCTTAAAATTTAAAGCCTAAGTTTCGAGCATAAGATATGTTTAGCGCATTATCCGGGATAATTTATTGAAAATAAATTGGACAACATCAGCTTAATTTGATCAAGAGAGGGAATGTGAAATACATGTATAAGAAAAGACATGTTTATCGGCAAGAATACAACAGGCTTTGCACCAGTTATGAAACGCAACTGTGAAGGGCTATAGTTATATGACCCTGATATCACCCATCAATGATATATAGTGTTAAAAATTTGACCATTCAATTTGAATAAGTTTGTCCCTTTCCAAATGCGCAGCTAAGTACTGAAATCGACAACAGTAGCGAAAACGAAAAGCTATTCACCATATGAAACAAACCATGAGAAGTCGCGGTAGTAATGAAGTGAGAAGCTACCCACCATATGTACATGTAACAAACCATCAGAAGTCGCAGCAGTGAGACACTACTCACCAAATGTAAAAACCATTCATCATTGCAGCAGTAACAGTAGTGAGACGCTTCTCACCATATGTAAAAAACAAACGATCAAATGCCGGAGCATTAACGGTAGTGAGACGCTATTCATCATATGTAACAAACCATCAAACGCCGCAGCAGTAACGGTAGTGAGACGCCACTCACCATATGTTACAAACTATTAAACGCCGCAGCAGTAACGGTAGTGAGACGCCATTCATCATATGTAAAAACCATCAAATGCCGCAGCAGTAACGGTAGTGAGACACTACTCATCATATGAAACAAACCATCAAACGCCGCAGCAGTTACGGTAGTGAGATGCCATTAACCATATGTAACAAACCATCAAACGCCGCAGCAGTAACGGAAGTGAGACACTACTCGTCATATGTAACAAACCATCAAACGCCGCAGCAGTAACGGTAGTGAGACGCCATTCACCATAAGTAACAAACCATCAAACGCCGCAGCAGTAACGGTAGTGAGACACTGCTCATCATATGTAACAAACCATCGAACGCCGCAGAAGTAACGGTAGTGAGACGCTAATCACCATATGTAAAAACCATCAAACACCGCAGCAGTAACGGTAGTGAGAAGCTACTCACCATTTGTAAAAGATGCCATCAAACGCCGCAGCAGTAACAGTAGTGAGACGCTAGTCACCATATGTAAAAATCACCAAACCCCACAGCAGTAACGGTAGTGAGACGCTACACACCATATGTAAAAACCATAAGAAGTTGCATTGGAAGGTACTTACCATATGTAAAAGAAACCATCAAACGCCGCAGCAGTAACGGTAGTGAGACGCTACTTACAATATATAAAAGAAACTATCAAACATCGTAGCAGTAACAGAGTGAGAAGCTACTCACCATTTGCAATAAACCATCAGAAGTCGCAGTAGTAGTAATAGTGAGAAACTAAACACCATCATTATGTAAGAAAACACCAGAAGTCACGTCAGTAACAGTAGTGAGACGCTACTCACCATATGTAACAAACCATCAGAAGTCGTAGAAGTAACACTGAAGACTTGGCTAAATCCATAAGAGCAGAAAAACTTGTTCGAGTCTGAGTATCAAACAAAACCATGTCCTTTGGTATATTCCGTTTGTTCACTTTAGCAATTTTCTGGAACAATTCTCTAGCCTTTTCCTCTCTTCCAACTGCTAATAGCCAGCGTGGTGACTCTGGAATGACACTGGTTAAAGCAATATTCATGAGAAATGTATGACAGTACAGTGAAACCTCGCAATGAAGACCAACCAAGTAACTTGGCTAAAATATGCCTGATTTTAGTGAGGTGGTCTCCTAAGGGAGAATGAAATAGCCTTGAAGAATGATAAACAGGTCGAATTTTTATGGTTTTGCTGGTCTTATTAGTGAGGTGATATCTTAATTGAGGTGGTTTTGAGCAAGGTTCCACTGTATATTCAAACGCCTATCCCATGCGCGGATCTAGGATTTTTTTCCAGGGGTTGATATTTTCCAAGGGGGGGGGGGGGGGGGGGGGGGGGGGGGGGTACAACTTGTGAAAAGGAAAAAACCAACCCTGTTAAAGTGAAAATTTAAGCATGTTTGACCATTATTGGTATTTATTTTGCCAATTCCAGGGGAGGGGGTTCCGACACCCCCTATAGATCCGCGCATGCTATTTATAAGTTTATATTCTACTTTTTATTTGGTTAAAAATGATTTGATTTACACTTCATTGCTTGGCTTTTTAAATGAATCCATTTATTGTCAAGATAGCTTAAATAAAGAATGAAAGAAACATACACCCAATAGATAAGAAATATCCCAAACAAAACTGCAAAGGATATCTGTAGGCTTCTCCAATCTCTTAACCAAAAGCTGAGAGCTGCCAGTAGATATTCTGATACACACCACGCTAGTTCTATAATCATCCCGGCTAAAACACGTTTGGATGGGCCTACAAGCTCTAAACCTAAAATTGAAATTAGTCTGACATTAAATAGAAATTTACAAATGCGTAAGCCGACACCAAATTCAGTTGATAAATGTGTAGCTCACTGTATTTCATTTGGTTCATAAATAATATCCAGATAAGGTTGAAGTGTTTTACAATATTTTTATTTGTTTTTCAATATTCGACTACTTTGCATATCGATGCCCGATTCTTCATAATTGAAACCTTGGTTCGATGGTTCTCATAGCCTACTGTAAATCCAATTCTATTTGCGAGAATTTTATTTTCACGTTATTTCGGGGAAGCGCTTACTAGCGAAAATAAAGTTATCGCTTAATGTACTGTCTGATATTAACATACATCATGCAACAAACACTTTGCTAAACATGCACACACGCGAAAATAGTGTCACGAATAACTGCAGCAATACTGATTCGCCAAAGTTAAGTTCCTCTGAAATTTTGCATATATAGTATTTCGTTTACTACAACTTACTAGTCCGACATTAATTTATACATGTGATTATCACATGACCCCTGAAATTAACGATTAAGCGTCATACCTAATATCAATGCAGAGATCCAACATCCAATATTCGCCATGGCAACGAAAAATCGTAGGATCATGAATGTCAAGAGATCAGGGGCCCATATAAGTCCTGTATTGGCTGCAAACATAACAGTTATGCTAATGCATAGCGCTGGCTTTCGTCCGAGCCTNNGATGTGATAGCCTACAATGGTAACTAAACATATTGTGGTTTTCGATGCATTTAGCGTAGATATGAAGGTAAAGGTAACGAACTATACTGGATCTCATAAGTCTATTATAAGGAATACAAAATAAAGAGTTATTTGATTAATAGAATCTATCTCCATTACCCGGTGATGATAGAGAATTCAACTGACCCGAGTGTCAAGTTAACTTAGTCCATGTCGAGGCTTGCCGAACTTATCATCTACCCCCAACCCCCGTGTGGATGATCGATTTGTCATTTTGCACTTCCTGTAAAGATATCTCAGTGAATTTGGGAGAATATTCCACGATAATACTGTAAATCCAGTTTTATTCGAGAATTTAGTTTTCGCGCATTTACACCAGAACACCTACTTGCAAAAAAGGGTTCTCGCTTAATATGCCAATCTGCCATTAACAGGCACGGCACAACATAAGTTATTATATTAGCATGCATACACGCAAAAATTTCGTATCGCGAATAATTGCATATTACTGATTCGCGGGGAATTACAGTAGTTGATCAGACATTTTAGCTAACATAATAAAACAGAAGTTGTAGATGTGTGTGAAGAAGATGCTCTCTAACACTTACCAATCTCCTATTATTCCTATCAAAAGTGACCCAATAACAGTCCCCAACATGTACACCATGCTTGCATGTGATTGTAAAATTACATCACTGCAGACCAAATTGAACTGAAAAGCAGAAAAAAAAATCAATTAATCAATCTGGCTTTTAGTCTGATAGCTGAAGGCGACGTTGCGGTTAAGTAGACATTTGAAAATTCATACAGAAAGTTTGATTAATACTTTCAAGCTGTGAGAAGGTAGTGGTAACGGACAACGATCCATCTCAGAACTCCAATAAGTAATACAAAATAAAGAGTTGAGCAAACGTGGACTCCTAGACACACCAGAAGTGGAATCAGGTGCCTAGGAGGAGTGATCGTCACATTAATATCATCGGCGTCTTTACTTTAGTTGTTGTTACACGATAGACTACGAGGACAGCCTGTTAATGCAGTAATTGTATGAAGTATTAGGAATTTGAAGTAATGTATGGTAAAAAGAATCATAGCTCTAAAACAGTTGACAGTAGAAGATACCAAGGGGTAATCAATAATTCAAAAATCCAAATGCAGACGAAAGCATGGCCAAATGAAAAAGACAAATAACCATCAAGACAACAAGACGAGTAAAATCGAAAAATAAAGTAACATGAACCCACTAAAAACCAAGGGTGAGTTCAGGTGCTCCGGAAGGGTAAGCAACTCCTGCTCCGCCCGCGGCACCCGTCGTGTCTAAATATCTTTAAAACAAAGTATTTTGACTTAAAGTTGTCTCGGTGTCCAAGTACAGGAATTACAGTAGGCAAGTGACATCCTGCGTAAAAGTGTGATAATACCAATATAGGATGTTGTTTTACATGTTTATACACTGTTGTTACACTTCTCCTGAACAGGTCGACTAACCCCGAGCACCATCGATAACACCCGTGTCACACATTGTGTACTGCACTTTACACCTACATTCCTAAACATCCAGGAAATGCTCATTTTTCTAAGACGTTGTGCAAAGAAACCCGAATTAGGAGCCTAATATTGAATATGTTGTAATCAAAATTAAAGTGTTTCAACGACAAATACATATACCAGAGTAAAATTCAATGAGGGATGAATATACTACAGTAGGTATTAAAAAATCAAATAGTCATATGTACCTCACTTGAAACGGTTTCTGTAAAAACAGACGTGTCGTAAACCCAGCTGGTACAATCTACGGTTCCGGAGGATATGTTTGTGTACTCCTCATTGTCACTTGCATTCAGGAATAGCTTACACTGCGAGTATCCACCACTCCCGTCCTTTGTAGGGGTTGATTGGTTGATCAGGTTCTCATGCCAGTACCCCTGACGCATATACGAATCATTGGCCAGGCCAGGTATTTGACACCTGCAAGGTATACTCAGTCTGGTTAATAACATGTTATGTGGAATTAGTAAAGGCTTGAACCATTCAATTAAATGCATATAAAATAAAATTGCAGAAGCACAAAGCGACGTTCGAAAATACAAGTCCCAACAAACATGACAAGCTGGGGAGTAATAATGGCCTCAACGTGGAAAATTGCAAATCCCTACTGAGATGAGATCAGGTGTTCGAAGTAATGCAACGATAAATAAATGCAAAGTGCTAATATAAATGTATGAAGTACAAATTAGATTTGTAGTTGATTTTTATTGTTAAGCGTCCCACATTCGACATTTACGAGCGTATAAGAACAATAAGATCAGCACGACGTACTTTATACATGTATTTGACCTATAAGGTCTTGAATGCAGTACCGTCACTTTGAAACATTATCGAAAAAATAAAAGGAAATCTAAATGATGCTTATTGATATTAAATATGTTTCTATATCAAACCTGTGTGATGGGATTGCAAGAAGAAATATTGCCCCCATGGTTGGAAGAGCACCTAGTCCTGCAGGAATTATAACCATAGAATAAAGACGTTTCTGGTAAAATCCAAAGTCACCAATATGCTTTGTAATTTCTTCAAATTTTGTCGTTGAAATTTTGTCCTCGTCCATATTTCTTTCGCAATCTGTTTAAATAGTCAAAACTAACTTAACTTATTACATGATTTTCAAAAGAATAATATGTCACTCATGAACAAAGTTATCACCAAAATCACGCATGACAGGTGGTCTCTTAATCCAGGTGATTTGTGTAGAAACCCCTATTTTGGAGAGGATACATTTAGGTCCCATAGGACACGTAGTCCTTTAAGTAGTCCTTTAATTCAGTAGGTCAATATGGCATGTTAGACTGTTTATCTATCAACCATCTTACCTCCCAGAAATCTCTAGCAGAAACACCATTACTATTAGCCATAGTCATTACATTCAGTACTTACTAAATTTTCAGTACAACAAGATAAATTCTACCGATCGGACGCCACTAAATGGTTTTCCAGTGGCGACAATGTTAACGTTTGATCAAATATTCTATGTTTCCGACGTTCCAACGCATATAAACTATATACCGATTTGTAGACCGTCCCTTCCCCAATCCGCGAATAAACTCAAAACCAGGGGTTAACCTTCTGGATTTTTCGCTACATGTCCATGATTAGGGTCATCCCCATTTCGGCACAAAATGTGCAGAAAATTTTGACACTGGCTTACAGCTAATTCAAGGGGCCCAAAATTTCGCTTTTTCGATAATCTAGTCATTCTTCATATTTTTCAATACTTTACTACCCACTTTGTAATATTCAATTGAAAATAATAGCATTATACACCAATCAGAGAACATCTAACATCCAAATAGCAGCTCCTCTCTCCCTACACATTCTTAACGAACCAAATTGCCCCTTATTTAGTGGAGTCTGACCTTAAGGAAAATGACTTTTTCTCAAATTATACAATTTTCACTATGAAACCAAAGATTAATCATATTTGCACCTACATACTTATTTACAGTCTCCTNNATAACCCCATTAACACCAACGATTGCTTTTATTTCACATGTTTTCAGTCAATTTATCTATGTTCTACAATCAAAAAATTAAAAAATGAAGAATTGGGGTGTGAAAAGTGCCTAAAGAGTGCAATTTTGATGCCACCCCCTTCTTTTAACACTAAAAACAGCAAAATTGACATGAATTTCTATATAGGACTCACCTAAATCTCAAATCAATCGAAATTTTTGTCTCATATGACAAGAATATGTATTCTCTGATAAAAGGAATTGAAAAAATACAGTATTTAATGTAAATAACCACACAGAAAACAGTTTTAGGTACCATTGGGTGCATTATAAGGACCCATTTTTATGGCTATGATACTCAAACATGATGAGAAATTGATCTGAGATTGTTTGAATTTTACTAAAAGTCTATCATGATTTACTTTTATAACCAAAATTAAATGAAATTAACTTATTTCAACTCAATTTAAGTATTTCATTATTTTAGTGCCCACATAATAACCTCATGGGTCCCAAATCACCCCCCTCCCTCCCTCAGAAAATGATAAAAATGCCGAAAAAAGCCTAAATTAATGTTAATTTTGAATATTTGCAAGTTAAAATCCCTTAAAAACACAAGAAAAATCACTTTTGGATATATATTTTTACTTACGTACTTTCGTATAATACTAGTAATCAAATCCCAAATCACCTATACTCTCTCCATTACAAATTTATATCGTTAGTAATTTTATCTATATTTGATGGTCATATGTTGAGATAATATGATTATATACTATTTGAATTTGGTGACACAGATGACCAAAGATAGATAACAGGAGACTTTGTTTTCTTATCTCATTTGAATTCATATTCACCATTATAAAACTTCAATATCCTGTACTATTATAATAGATGCCTATAAAATCATAATTAATGCCTTTGAAGAATACGTTTCCCGAACATGTCTCCTTAAGCCTGTGAATTTTTCAAGTAAATGTCACATGTTCATACTTCATAGATATACAAATTCACATTGCTTGACAGCAATGCTACATACACATGGGGTTATATAACATTTTGATTTAAAAGTGATAAAGAAGTAGGGAATGTCGAAACTTAACATCGTTTGCGAAAACAATAGTTTATACCAGTAAAAAATCATATTAACAAGAAAACAATTGTGAACCCTTAATTAGGTTTGACAGATGTATGGAATAGACACTTTCACTGTAACTGCAATCCTGTAACTTTGGCTGGTAAAATGATACAGATTTTTGAAAAATGACGTCAAGAAACAATCAGGTACTATAACTACGTCAACGATTTTGCGGGTATCTGTCTCATTTTGCCAACTGAAATCACGGGTTTGCAAATACAGTTTAAGGTCCTATGAAATGGCCATATCAAACAGTGATTTATTGACATGCAATAATAATATAATTGTATCATATTCCGGCACGATGCCGATATACAGACATTTCAGATTTAGAATATGTTAGCTAAGTATTATCTATTCGTAGAAATTAAATACGTCGTTAGCATATGATCCAGCCATTGACTATTAAAATGTGAATTCGGAAAACAACTACACAGCTTGACAAAGTTTGAGAATTTGGATAGATAAGAAATAAATTCATACTTCTAAGCAATTATGAGCAATACCAATAATGATTAAACGCAAAGGATCCAATCTATGTCCAAAAAGAAAAAAAATGTAGCAACGCTTATTTGCAATAAACAATAGAAAGACTTTCATTGGTGTATACAACGGAAACATAGGTCTAACATTTTCAATATATGAAAATGACAGATACGAAAGTATCAACGGATATCAAGGAAATAATGAACAAATCATACAAATGTATGGTGAGTACACATCAACCTCTTAAAATCCATAAGAAGGGTCACGTGTCGTGATGTCATCACTTCTCACTGACCACATTCAACTGCCAACGAAATGGGTATAGAGTGTAGCCTATTCACGATAGATAATTTAGCGACTTGTCAACCCCGATCAAACAAAGTAATGCAAAATATCGTTAGGTTTACCAGTGTATGCAATCAAGGAAATTATATCGATCATACTGTCTGGGAAATGTTGATATTAATTGCAATTCATTATATACCTGTGACAATGACATGCAATCATGCAATTCGTCTCTGTTTATCATGTATCCATATACAATGTATGAATAAGATCGACATATCGGCCTATTTGCGATATAGAGCATAGAGGGGATAGCCCTACTTACATATAAAGACAAAAGATAGATTGTCTCTAACTGAAATAATTACTTTTCTATGTTTTAATTGCATATGATAATCGTGTTGGCACCATTACATACTCTCAGGAACTCTGAACACAGAAAGTTATTAAAACTAGACCATTCCCCCTTGGAAGAGAGGAATTCACTACATGTTTGAAGCTTTCGTACACTCCTATTCTTTTTTACAAATCAGAATTCTAAATGACTATTCCACTAATTTCCAAGAACAAAAGATAACATTAAACTAGATAATATATACATGCACAGGCTTATTTTCGCCCTAATGCACTGACAAACAGTTCCGCCTGGTTTAAAATCCGTTCATTCTTGTCT
>JACSZP010002505.1:153-22715 GCA_016161895.1 Pinna nobilis | reverse complement strand
CGAATCGAAGGGTCCGGGGTTCGAATCCGTGCAGCGCCACTTCGCGGTTGGCCGTCCCTGTCTTTCGGATGAGACAGTAAAAACCGAGGTCCCGTGTCACAGTAGGTGTTGGCACGTTTAAGAACCCTCCCTGCTCTACGGCCATAAGTGCCGAGCACAGGCAAAATTTGTCGCCCTTCACCGGCACACGGTGACATCTCCATATGAGTGAGATATTCTTGAGTGGGACGTTAAACAACAACAAACAAAACAAACTTCGAAAAATCGAGAACTTCGAGAGATCAATGTTCGAGTTTTCAAGATTCAACTGTATTTAATAATCAATTGGTCAATCCCTATAATTTTTGCTCATAACACATTGTGTCGATGTCAGTACCATATACAGCAAGAAATAATAATAATAAGAAGAAGAAGAGGAAGAAGAAGAATCTACATGTACACGACAATACCTGAGATGTAACCTTGGTTTTGTCTGTTTCTTTCAATAAGCAAAAAAGAAATGTCTCCTAGAAGTTTTCAACTTAGGATTTGCTAACTAAGAAACAAGTAACTTCTTGAATAAGCAGAAAGTTAATTAGGAGTTCTGGGATACAACAAGAAATTAGCTATTTGATATACAAGAATTAAGGTAACAGTGGTATATAGGAATAAAGGTATAAGTGATATACAGCTAACTGTACGTATTCAGTTAATGGAATCATATGTACATAAGGGTTGATTATGTATTATGTGTTGATCAGCACAAATTTACTAGGATGCAGTGCCCCATTTTGAAATTGATTCTCAAGAAGTAAAGAACTTTGTACTTTTGTGCAAGTTAAGTGTTGCCAATAAGTAGCGACTAAAAACTGAATGGGCGCATATGCTATCAATCTTGACAGTACATGTTATCTGTTTTCAGTAATTATGAAAACTGATGTGGGTTGTAAATAGTTACAAAAAAACCTTGCATGTGTTCTTAAAAAACATGCAGCCAACATGTGGTGATTAAATGCAGTTGACAAACTCAAGAGAAACGGTCACAGTCCATCAAAATAATTTAACTCTCTCTCTCTCTTGCAACAAGAACAAATTTTTGGAAGTAGTGTGTATCATGGAGACTACAAAATGCACAGCTTGCTCTCCTAGAATGATAACCAATTACTTTACAATTAGGTAATGATGAGTAAAAAAAAAAACATGTAGAGAAATAATTAGAAAAACTCTAAGGAAATTTCTTCCTGACATACCACTAATAGTGACTGCAAATAATGGTGATAATCTAAAGAAAGAACTTAGTCTCAGTGGCAGAGTGACTAATTTTTTTCCTTGCCATTAGATGAGACAGTAATCTTTCGGATGAGACAGTAAAAACTGAGGTATCGTGTCACACTAGGTGTTGGCACGTTAAAGAACCCTCCCTGCTCTACGGTCATAAGTGCCAAGCATAGGCATTATTTATTGCCCTTCGCCAGCACATGGCAATGTCTCCATATGAGTGAAATATTCTTGAGCGGGACGTTAAACAACAATACAACAACAACAACAGATGAAACAGTAAATACAAAGGTCCAAATTTGCTGTGTGTGTCGGCATGTTAAAGAGTTCTCACTGTAAAGGGTGATGTCCATAGCAAAGACATACACATCCTTTTCTTCTTAATACAAGGCTACAAACGTACAGAAATGTCTGCAGACTTGCTATTCCATGTATTTGTGCTTTCAAAAATTATTTTTAAGAAATTTGAGTAATATTATGACCATTTTTAATTCTAAAAGTCTGTTGTCAAGAGTTGAATTGTTTAGACAAAACAAATGTTCTTGCCATTTAATTGCAACATTTCAATGGATTACTGTAGCAAAATAGCCATAAAGATACAGTTTTATCAGATTTCTATGTTAACAACAGGATGGAGCAAACAGAGACTCAAGACTGAAGAGACTTCTCTACTACGACTTGATTAATGACTAGTGAGGATACAACAAGAATTTGCTTCTTTCGGATATACTCATTCCTTTTACTAGGAAATTGATGTAAGCTTTATCACTTTTGTGCAGTTGTGGAAAAAAAAATTGGACACTACGAAACCTTGTGTCAAAAGGAATACCTACAAACAAAGCATAGAAATTTTGGCAGACTCTGAATTAGCAAGAAACAGCAAATAGACAGTAAAGTTACAGATAATCGGAAGTTAATCACACAAATATGTAATCTATTATGACATGTACATCCCCCTCTCGTGTAAGTCTCAAGGTTCTATCAAGGTCAAACTCAGATACACAGATTCCTAAGCTATCCACACGCTATCAAGGTAAAAGGAATAATAGTAGTGACAATAGTATGCAGTTATTGCATTAATACTGACCAGACTGATCAGCTTGTAGGTGGCAATAGCACCATCTCATTGTGCCTGCACAAAAGCACTCAACATACACGCATGCAATTTGATATGCATGTTTATATACTAACACTTAAGTATTCAAGACAAATGTGAAAAAAAATACAATATTTTTTACCACAAAAACATACACTGAATACAAACGCACACACATACGGTACATGATAAGTACTCATAATAGATCTGTGCATGAAAATTCTAATTTACAAAGATATAAATGTACTAACAGTAAAACATAATTTACAATGATAAACATATGAATACAGTGAACCTTCACCAAATGCCTCACTTAGGAGGCCACCTTGATTAAAGTCCACATCCTTTATGAGACCACCTCGCTTAAAGACCATCTCACCTAGGAAACCTTGCCTAAAGACCACAAACAATCCCCCATTTTAACCTGACCAATCCTAACCAATCACTCTGATGGTCTTCATGGC
This sequence comes from Pinna nobilis, assembly GCA_016161895.1. NCBI lineage: Eukaryota > Metazoa > Mollusca > Bivalvia > Pterioida > Pinnidae > Pinna > Pinna nobilis. The sequence continues at coordinate 19,898 of JACSZP010002505.1, read as the reverse complement.
AAGATTCCACTTGACAAACTATGTACCAGCAATTAAACCCATGTGCATATACACAGATGCACACTTGACACATGCACACATATAGAGGATCAACCACTGACTTGTAATGAAGCTATGTTGTAGCTGTCAAACCTAGATATCTCTGCATGTTTTCTCTGAAAGTAACCCGAGTCCACAGAAAGGAATAAAACAAACCTGCAAAGTCACAGATGCATGCAACATGCATTAGTGACATTCAGTGATTCACACACATGTACACTATTAACACACATACACGAGCAGAGGATCCACATATGTCTGACTTGTAATGACAAAGCTACACTGAAGATGTCTGTGCACTTTATTGATGGGCATTGTTTGGAAAAGCAGACTTGTGCCACACAAGAAAACAAATACAGTCAAATCTTGAAAACTCAAACGTCTATCTCCCGATTATTTTCCTTCATACAATGTAAATGAAGTAAATTAAGTCTCAATCTTTTGAATGTCAATCTTTCAAAATTTTTGATCAGAGTCAAAATCTAAAATACTTACAAAAAGTCAGCTTGATCTTTTGAATTGCGAATTATCAGCAAACAGTGTAATTACCGCTTTATTTAGTAATCAAGGTAGTGGCAGACAATATAATGATACTAAAAATTATTATGTTATGGACCTTAATCTATATTATTCGCTGAACTACCTTTATCTACATGTATCTATCTATCTATCTATCCATCTATCTATCTAACTACTCTGTCTCTTTCTATCAAATGAGCTTTCAAAATTATTTTTTTCTTTTTTTTTTGCATATATATATGTTACACTTAATTTGAATTATTTGAATAGAACATACGCTGAATAATACTGTCTGTCCCAAAGTTTTCAATCTTTGGTGTTGAGAGATGACAATTACCTGACATGATTATATAGATAAGTAAACTGGTTAAAATGCCTTCAGATATTTCAGCTATGAAATTTTGTATAATTTTTCACAAGCAGTTTCCTAGAAAGGGGTAAATTAGAGTTTTTGGGATGACGGAGTAGCATTCTGCTAAAAAGAAATCAAATTTTTGAAAACTTGAAGTTTCAAAAATCTTAATTCATTTTGGGGTTCCAAACACTTCAAGCTTTTGAGATTCAACTGTATACAATGGATCCTTGCCTATAAATAACATCAAAATTCAGTTTGTGTATCACTCTTCTTGGCAATCTCACTAAGCCTAAGGAGACCATCTCACTACTCAGGAGAAATCTTAGCCAGTCACTAGGATGGCTTAAATAGCCATGTTCCTGCCCATACGTGGGAGTATAGATGCACACCACTGTGCACACATGCCCACTCCTGATACACAAACAAATGGACAATGTACATGTACATGTACAACCACTGATTTGTAGTAATTAAACTATGCTGTGACTGTCAGAGTGTGTTGACTCTATATTTTGTTTCAGACATCATCTAATTCACATGTATGGATGAAACTATGCATATTTGTGTTGTTGTGTTGTTGTTTAGCATCCCTGGTGAGAATCTTCCACTCAAATGGAGACATTAATGATGCCAGTTAAGGGCTTGAAATTTTGGCCTGCGCTCTGCTCAACACACTGGGCACTAAGCAGTAAAGGATCTTTAACCTGCCAATACCTGTTATGACACTTGGATCTCGGGATAACTGTCTCATCTGAAGGACGGGAAAACAGCGGTCTCCATCAAGGCTACACAGGTTCATAGATCACACATATGTTCACTTTTGACACACACATGCACACACAAACAACCATTGACTTGTAATGATGCAGCTATGCTGCAGGTTGTCAGAACCCGTTATCTCTGTGTATTGTTTGGGACACTAGCAGATCTGAAGTGTGGAGGCTGTAAACTGTTTTGTCAGCAGTATGATACCTGTCTGTTATACCAATCTGATGGCTCACTTCGGAAGAATGCACTTCTCATTTAATATTGGTGATTTTTCAATGTGGTGCAGAATAGCAATCGCCAGTGATCCATTTTGTATGGAATGGTAAAAATTCGCTGAGCGCTACAAGCAGTGTTTCTCTGTCGGCAGAGAAAATTATTGTCTACGTCTTTATAGTGAGCAGGTTATCCTCACATTTAATATGTTTACACTAAACATCAAAGACAATGTCAAACTCATTAGTTCAATGTCTACTTCAATGCCTAGCATGGTATCATAATCTTTGTAATTATGTTGTTGTGGTATCAATATTTGTATCAGAGTAGTGGTGAACGGCCTTCAGAGATCTTGTGCAAAGTTAATCATATGTTGCAGAAAATAGTCGAAAATAGAATTTTAGACAAGCATAGACTATATATCTATATGTGAACAACTTTCATTAAAAAAAAAAAAAGTATCTCACCTCCATTTAGTATGAATAGATTTCTAATCATATTACACAATGAAATCAACATGGTATTAGTTGTCAACAATTATAGCAACAGAGCTACCAGAACAACATAGAGAACACTAAAAAGGTAATACATGTACATTACAAATTATCATGCTTATCATTTACTTTGGAAAAAAGGATTATTTTAAAACAGGTACTCTCTCGTGAGAACTTTTGATATTGGCCTGATTAGTATGTAGTCTATTAACTGAGGTCTAAAGGCTTTTCACTAAAGAAATTCTGACAAAATATCCCTTAGTCAGCAAAGGAAATATGGATTCTTTAAAATAGAACATGTACTGTGAAATATGTAAATTCATTAAGTTATGAATCCTCCCTTAAGAAGACAAAATTTAATACATGTATATCAGCATTTATAGGAAGTGTATAAAGGTTGATTTATGATAAATATGTATATACAAATAAAAGAGCATGTGGGACAGAAAAAAGTCAGTCTTATTTACCATTACACAAAGGTGTACGGTAAAGCAGGATTACTGTTTCTGTATTGTATACAGAATTCTTGGCCAATGAGCCTTTATAAAACAAAGCATACAGTACATGTACTCCAGATGTGAAACAAAATTATTCAAAGAGGGACAGAAGACACTTGAGCTTAAGGAGCAGCAACATTGTGTACTTCAAAAACTAGAAACAATAAGCGACTTCAGTCATATTCTGGGTGGCTTCAAATTTAATGCTAGACCTGGCATAAGACCTACTGAATCCTTCAAACATTCATATCACCTTCAAAACAGTCACAATCAATCCTCTCAACAACAGCATCCAATCTTGTCATTTCTGCAACTTTTACTCTGAAAACCTGGGCACAAGGCAAATGCCTCCTACTTTAATGACATGACTTATCAAGAATTGATCTCTAACACACTAAAAATGTATCCATTAGACTGCAGAAGCAATTGGTACTACAGTCGTAGCTGTTGTTTTAAGAGACTGTCAAAGTGAGGATGCAAATGTGGTCACATATGACAGGTGATTTCTAAATTCAGGTGATTTGTATACGAAAATAACACTTTGGGAGACATGTGCTTAGCTCACATAAGGCAGATAGTACTTTAATTCAGTGGGTTGCTAATGAAAGGTTAGGGTGATTTATTAGTACCTCTAATCTTTATTCTTCTTTTCATTACTGATCCAAAGAAAAGCAATTATACTGAATCAGTATGCTGTCTTTGAATATTTTGTGTGAGTGACAGAATTACTTATCTTTTATTTACAGCAACTATAAGAACCATGAAAATGAAGCTAGGTACCCTTATCATATAAACTTATATCAACAAAACAGGATCTTTATAAGATTCTGATAATTGCAACCATGAGACACAGATAGCCTTTGCATTGAAAACATACAAAACACAGGCGGAAAATGGAGGTGGGTTAATATTCTGTCAGACATTTTAAATGTTTGTACAGTAATTGTATTTGTTGTTGTTGCTTTAGCATTATACTTGACACTTCTCAGTCATGTGATTGCAAAAGATTTCATGGCTAGAAAAATTACAGCTACAAAGTGTCAAAGAAATCATTGGCAATCTTCAACAAGTAAGCCAGAACAGTCACTAGGTGACAGTGTCAGAAGAGTTCAGACATTACCAGCTGAAAGCAAGAGAATGCCTACATGTATTTTGAAGCATAAAAATTAGATCTTCTGGAGACCCCTTTTAAAATGAAACCACAATATTAAGACCACTTGTTCAAGTCTCATTATGGAGGCAATCTGTTTAGTGAGGTGACCAAGGAGCTTATACACTAATGTCAGGCTGACTAAGTTTATATGATCAGGTACACCTGGACTAGCTCATTTAGCAAAAATTTATCGAACACAAGATAACGATGGAATCCTGTACAAATGGATATAATTAAGCGATTTACACATGAAAATTGGTCAAATCAACATTTTGTCTGCGTAATTTGCCCTACTTATAGGCATAGGCCACGTCTGTCAAAATAGTGGGAAATGAATACAACCCGTAATCGTGTATTTTTTATTTTTTAAACGATGATATCTATATATTGTATGCATATTTTTTTTGTATTTTATCAGCTACATTTGTGTACATCCTTTAATTTTATGCTGGTGCAAATGTGATATTTCAATTCTTTAATTCTATAAAGATGAAAAATGAGTCCAAATGTATCTTTAATTAAGAGGTTTTTGTCTTATGAGGGAGGTGGTATTTAGGCGATGTTTCACAGAACTAAACGATGCCACCATCAAGGTTTTTGCCACAGACAAGATTCCATGGTAGACAGTAACTTGCTGCACGTTTTGCCTGTACTGAATTTTTAGTATGTATATATGATCACATATAACAGCTTCCATTGTCCTTCAGATAAGACAGTAAAAAACAAGGCTCCTTGTCACAGTAGATGTTAGCATCTTTAACACTTTCAACCCCAAGCAGCAGAATGGTATGCTCTTTTCTATTGCTTAGACTTCTAGTCTATTTCGGTCTGTGGTGTTGAAAGGATTACATGTAAGTGTTCTTGATGCATAGAATAAAGTAATAACCATAGGCAGAATTTTCTGAAGCTTGGATCAGATTGATGCAACCACTGCATAGCCTCAAATTCATGATGAAACTGGCATAAAGAACTAAACAACAACAACTGCTTTCAATATGGAGCAATTCTCCTCCTACCTACTTTGGCTGTAAAATCTCTGAAGTACATCTAAACTTTACACTCATCAGGCCGTCCTTTGGTGAAATATGGCACAGTGCCAAATTATATTTTTTCATATCATGATGTAAATTTAGAAAATATACATTTTATGTTTATTTATTCATTATCCTATCTCCATTTTTCTCATGTAATTAAAAACAAGGCCCCCTCATTACTTTTATTTGAGCACACAATTTATATTATATGTGGTCCTAATAGTCAGTAATGACTTAGCACTCCATAAATCTTATTTACACAATTTCCGATTAATAATACAAGATCCTTACAATTTTAGTGCACATCTAATTTTATCAAAAGTATTATTTTTGTAATTACTGTAGCTATACAAATGTATCATTTTCTTCCTCCACTTGTTACCTAGGTAACTTGTTTCAGAATAGAATTACTTTCAATAAAATGATGGATAATTGGTACCATTTGAAAGTCGCAGGATTTCAGTATCATTCAGTAGGAATCTGAGAGAAGTTTGTATCATATATCTAACAAAAACCTATCCCTCCTTAAATGAAAAGTTATTTATGACATAAACCATATCCAGTTACCTAGGCTCAAGCATAGTGATTGCTCTTAAAGGTCTAGTGTATTTTAATGTGTCACGAAACTCTCTTTAAAAAGTATATATGAATTATAACCAAATATCATGACAAAGATAGGAAATGGAACAAGTGTCAATATAAGACATCCTCAGAAAAGTTGAATCTTTACATCTTAATCACTTCAGTGGGAGTAATGATACTATTGACAGTGCGTAATTAGGTTACTATATGTCCCAGTTGATAGATGATGCCAAATACTGTATCTAATGTCAAACGATGATTTTTCAGTTTTATAGCTTCACAGATAGCAAATGAATAAAACTACATATAGGCAAATAATATTAGGATGCATTTAGGTTTCTAGGCTTTATTTACAAAACATCCTAGGAGTTAAATGTTCAGGTTTCACTCTTTTCAATGATGGATATATTCAACATATGCATTCAGCAAAAGATTACTTCATGATGTGTGTACATGTATTCATCAAATGCACCAAAGTGTTTAATGTATCTTTATTAATTGTTACAAAACACCTTCAAAGCTAATCATTGAAGAAATAGAATTAACAGAAAAAATAGGCCAATCAGATTAGAGCTACAATCTAACCTGTTATAAGAGACCATCCAAGGGAAGGAGCAAAAAAGGGTCACATATGACGGGTGGTCTCTTAATTCAGGTGATTTATATAAGGAAAAGCCATTTTGGGAAAGACTCTTTTTAAGTCACATAAGACAGGTTTTCCTTTAATTCAGTGGGTCGCTAAGGCAGATTAGGCTGTACTTCATTTGAAAAATTCAAAAATTCTAACCAATGCTTAAGAGATAATCTCACAAGGGTTGATTGATACGTTGTGAGCTTCGTAATGAAAGAGGTACGCAAGGATGTGCTTTTTAAGCCCTACTATTTTCTGACTACATAAGGCCGTGTACTCGAGGACTGGTCTGGTCAGTTTATATCTACTAGGTAGCTCTCTAAAGTAAACAAGACAAGCGCCTTTGGAAAATGGACAAAGTCGGTGAAAGAGCAAATATAAATAATTTGACATTCTCCTTTACCATGTGAGAAAATGGTACACAAACAATACTCATTTGACCGTTGACAACCCTTTTTATGTAAGAACATGCCATATATATGCAAGACTTATTAATCCTTTGACTGCACCTTTGATAAAGAATGAAAGAAAATATCTTACAAGTTACATGCATTTTCCCAACATCTTTTGACTATCTTTTTTACCATGCAATGGATATCCTACTTGCATTACAGACAAATTTTTTGACCACCACTTTTATCATCACTACGGTCTACCATTTAGTTCCCTTCATGCTATTTGCTTTTCCATATCTGTCTCCACCCAATCCTCCGCTATATCACTAAGTGTACATTATATGTCATAAGCAAACTCAAATATGTACAAAGTATCATTAAAAGAGCAGGTATGGAACAAAAAACAAAATAAATTATCTGTTTATAGGGTAAGCAACCATAAAAGTCAGTCTGCCACAAAGCAGTGCACACCGTCATAGGCTGTCCAGATAATTCTTTATATTTTCACAGCACCATTCTTTGAAAGCTTATTACTCAAACACCATTAAAAACAAAAAATGAGTCTCTTTGTTCTCAATTGTGTTTCACTACGGAATATTACTTCATATCTGATGAGAAGAGTTTTTGGCCCCAAAACTTTGTCAGTATGCTAATTCCATTATACCGACCATGCATTTTTGGCAAATCTAGGTGATTACAACATTTTTGTCCAACAACAATACAGAAGCTGACATAACATAATTGTGACTGATTAAATCTGTTTTCTTATTATCAATTTAATTATTTGAATATGGAAGAACGAAATGAACCCAGGTCAGTCGGTCAAGATAATGGTATTTTCATCGGTATGGGTGTTCTGCACAGCAGTGATTGGTTACTAATTGTGTTGCATTGAATGTATAATGTTGCTCTCACTACAGAGGAATCCCAAGAAATATGCAAGATTCTTAAATAGAATTCCTATAGTATAGGGTCACCTTAATGCCATTGGAGGAGGACGCAGGGGACCACAAGAATAATAAGCAGACTTTAGCCAGCATATAGGATGGATCCTCCCCTTTTCTATGTGGTGTAGGAGAATTCTAGGCCACTGTATAAATGTATCAAGTAAAGACTGCAAGCCTTCTGCAAGTTATCTGGGAAATGTTCTCAGTTAACCAGAATCAGCCACAGACTTATCAGATCGAAGGGTGAGAAGCCTCATTTATGATATACAAGTGAAGAGCAATGCTCTCATCACAAGGAAACAAAGCAACCTTTTTTTTAAATTAACTAACCAGTTTAAAAATAGAGACTGGCTAATAAAACTTTCTTGATGGCCAAATCATTTCAACTGTAACTAGAATTCCCTGAATGAAAAAGTTCCTGCTGGATTGCTTCTTCGAATTCCAGAAATGACCAAGTTCTTTCATTAACGGTATCTAAAAACACATAATGAAAGCAAACTGCCTAAGTTCAACTAATATTACTGCTAAGCACTCTACTCTATACAGAGAGAGATCTTTCACTTCCTAGACCAATCATTGACATGGAAGTTCAGTGTTTGTGGATGTTTAATGAGCAACTAAAGAATCTTTCATTTATGATGGAGATGTCACTAAATATTGAAGGGTTACAAATTTGCTCAATGCCTGGTACTTTCAACCATTAAGCAGTGATGGTTCTTTAACATGCCAACACCTACAGCGAAACAAGTCCTTGCTTTTTACTGTCTCATCTGAACGATACTAGCAATCTCAGCAAAGAAGACTCTAGCTCATGACAAGGTCTGAAGGTGGCCAAGATGGCTCTGAACTACTTTTTTAATATCTTTTAGAAAGAAAATGAAGTCAGTCAAGTGACAGTCTAGACTCACAACTAAGAGCACATAGTCTGTAGGTAAGCATACTTTCATAGAATCAGGACAGGATTGAAATGATTAGGCTATTATATACTATCCACTTCATCAGGACCAAGTGTACTTGGCTATCCATAACAACTGCTCCTACTGCGAATAAACTGACTGACCAATTGAACCAAGGTCGCAACCTCAAATTCATGTATCTTTCCACTTGTTTGAACTTATAATGATATACTTTTTTACTAGTTAGAGAATCCCCCACCAGATGATCAGAACTGGTCAGCATGATAATGCTGTATACTCTCTCTGTTGCCATTGGCATACGAACAGAGAAAAACAAGTTCACAATCAATGAAACCCTCAGTAAGACCAGAGGTAAATTCCAAATAATTATATATCACTAATTGCTAAAAAGCAGACGGATGATTATGTGAATGAGGCTGCTACAGCATCTTTTACAAATTATTCTATACTACATTGTGAGTCCATCTAACAGAAAACCATACTGGTATTTCTAGTTTTTGTATCTGTTTGTGAGACTCACAGAACTTGTTGATCCCAATGTTCACTTATCCAATTACATAGCTATATAACCTTGACTGCAGTGTATTTACTAATTGTTGCATCTTATTGATCATTTGATCTTCCGCCAGACCAACATCGTGGCCATTCATAATTTCACATGCTTATTCATTAATGTGATGTCTTCAGGCTTATTCTCTTTCAGCTGAAAGCCAGACAATGAACTTGCAACTTCAAAGATTTAAATATTTCAGTAATAAATGATTTTATAGATCAGATGTTTTCAGCTGAATTCCAAAAGATGAACAAATGACCTTGAAGAATAACAAGAATTTGAGTTTTAACTGGATACCAGTGTAACTGATTGGTTGGTTGTGTTGTTGTGTAAAGTCAACTCAGGTATCTTTCACTTACATGTATATGGAGACGTAAGCACATGTTGGAAAAGGGAGATGAATTTTGCTTATGCCAAGCACTTATAGCTGTAGAGAAGGGAGGGTTCTTTCATGTGCTGACACCTAATGTGACATTGGTTTTTAATGTCCCATTGGCAAGACAGGGACAGCCAACCACAGTGAGGCTAGGATTCAAACCAAACAGCTCAAGATCAGCAGGTGAACATGTTAACCAATAGGACATGGCAGCTCGGGCTGGTACCAGTATGATCTATTGCTATAGTAAGCATTTGATTATATCCTAGCCATAATGACAGAAGCATTTAGTGTATTCCATCCTTCCATAATTCAAGGCCGATGGGGCCGCTGTGGCCTAGTGCTTAGTATGCTTGCCTTGTGAGGTTGTGGATTCAAATCCATACCATACTGCAGTTGACTATCCCTGAGATAAAAAAAAAAAAGGTTCCATGTCACAGTAGAAGTTAGCAATTTAAAGAACTCTACCTGCTCAATGGCCATAAATGTTGAGCAAAGGAAAAATTTGTCGCCCTTCACTGGCATATGGTGACGTCGAGATATAAGTGAAATATTCTTGAGTGGGACTTTAAACATCAACAAACTGACCATTTAATGCTGATGACAAAACAGAAAGTAACCAAGCCATGATAATATGGGAGATGTGTTTACAACAAATGACACCATAGAAAGATGAACATCCAACTATGAAGGTCAATGTAGCAGTTAAAGCAATAAAGCTTATGAACAAGAATGACATCTTTGAATACTCTGGGGCACTAGAGGTATGTACATGAAGACGAGGAAAAGGAGGGAGATAACCAAAATTAGCCTGTCAATATTCCATCCCTTGCTGAAGTTCTTGCACACTATTTAATTTCAACTGATATGGAGGTTTGAAAATGTAGGGAATAGTATTTTGTGAAATTTTTCTAGGACTAATTATTCTATTTAAAACTAAAAAGAATCACAGGTTACTTTTAAAATAGTTGTACCCACAACAAACAAGGCTTTGTCTTTTTACTGTTACTATTACAATGTAAACCAAAAGTCATTCTCATAAATACCCCTTGTTAAAAGCACATGCAAATTAGCCTTTGGAACATAAAAACAATGGGACAAACATTACCCCAAATTTTCAATAACTTGCATGTAAGCCATTAAAATACAAAATGCATTTACCTACAGAGAACATACTTAAATATATATTCTTGACAACAAGTACATTTTCCTACAAAAACAAGAAAAAATGAAGATATACAACATATTGCTTCATTTTCAGTATTCCCTAAAATTTTTTTTAAATGACAATAAACTGGGATCCCAAACTATTAATAAATCATTTTTAAGCATTGTCATGCAGTTTTATGCTTAAACAAGCTTATCTACTGCACAAAATGACTTTTCACTGGAAAATATTTAAATCTCAATTTTAAAAGAGAGAAAAAATAAATAAATAAAGCATGCTTCTGATTATCATCAATTGCTCTCATTGACTAGATCCATGTATTTGTACCAGTTACTACTTCAAGTGAAAACAAAGTTATTTTCATTTTATTTGAAAACTGCAGAGGATACAAGAAGCTCAGTTTTTTTCTTGTGAGATGCTTAAATTAAAGCATGTTCCTGAATAGTTAAGACAGTACACATTTAGATGCAATTGATGAGAAACCCTAGAACAGCAAAGGATCACATGTACAAATTTGTCTCCCAATTTCTGAGAGACATTACTTTTGCCACCCCACCTGTCAGATCTTTTAAAATGTTATGGATGTTATTATTTTTACGAGTTGTTCAAAAGAATTCAAAGAACAATAGACAAACAAAATAATCGTAAAACACTTTGTTAAAAATAACGGAATTTTACAGTAAAATCAAACAACTTCTATGAGCCTTGATTGCCCACAAGGTGACATTAGTATAACAACCAACTTCAAAATTTTACAATCACTGAAAACATTTTCAGACATTAAGGCCAAGGTCAAGAAGTTTGTACCAAATTGAAGATCTTTTCATAATGAATGCACATGTGAAATCCCTATCACCTACATGTACATGTACCATTCAAGAGATGCCGCCAAATTATCATTTTTTTTTTTATAAAAGTAGGTCAAATATCAAGGTCAAGGTCACATTAATAATTCAGAACCAAACAAGATGTCTTACCTTAAATAATTAACATGATTAATATAAAAGCCCTAACGTCCTTTGTAGTGGCATAATAAGATAACTTCTTTGCAGCAGCGATTGTCAAAAGAAACTAACAAATTAATTAGACTGACCATTAAGAAGTACACAAAAAATGTACATGTATATCCTATCATGTCGGAGGTATTGCTCTTGATAAGAATGTGTGGTAGGGACCAGTAGGTACATGAAACCAGTTGGACTTCTTAATGAAGTTGCTGACTAAAAGGGATTTATCTAATATCCCCTCCCCCTTTTTTGTATATAATAAATTTCAAGGAATACTACATACTTGTGTTTTTTTAGTCAAAGAAAAAAAATACCCCTCTTGCAAATAGTTTTGTAAGAAAGATAAACAAGTGAAATGGGAATGTAATTCACTGCATAAGAATTTGATGTTACAGTGTATATTATCCAGACAATATTTACTGTGCTCATCCTAGAGCCAAAATCAACCATCCTCTTCATTTTGGGTGACACCAAGCAAGAAGTAACAGCCAACAAATTTTCCACATACATTTGGTTGACAAAGCAAGAATTGTATTAATGAACCAGAATACATGTAATGTTGATCTTCCAAGGCTCAACATGAACTTGTAGCTTGAAATTAACTACTTTTCTAAGGTAGCCAAAAGGGCCAGTGGCACAAAAATATATATGTTGTGTCCACAGGCTTCTATTTAGCTATAATAAAAACTCAAATCAAGACAAAATCTTTGTCAATTTCATGAATAACCTCTACAGCCTTTAAACAGAGGTGAAGTAATCACAGAATATCTTTAAAAAATGGGATAGATCGTTTTGGTACACATGTACATTTACAATAATATATACAGCAAAAACCTATAGAATTTCAGCATGCACACAGGCCTTCTTCTCAAATTCTCACTGGACAACAAGGTCAGTTGGGACAACAAATTAACTGGCCCAATAATTATTCAATGTCCCAAAATGTTAAAATGAGATTAAACTTACCATAACAAATTCTGGCCCAAGAATTTTTCAATGTCTAACAATGTAAAAATGTGATTGAACTTACCATAAGAAATTCATCACTTCTGAATCACAAGACCAATAAATTAGTTCACCAAAAGTTTTTTTTCATATTGTCAATAACACTTTTGCGTTGGATCCAATGTGAAAAATTATGCCACACCAGTCTTATTCTATGTTCTGAATGGACCTCAGTCAATGACATCATTGATACATTTGAAATGTGAAATTCAATCACAGAAAGAACACCAAAATGACAACTGTAAACATCGTATGTAGATCTTCTTGTAGAAACTGATTCTCAAATACCCTTAAGCATTTATTCTCACTTAAGAATCATGTATTATGAGATTTTCCATACATTATGCAATCAACACCTATCATTTTTCCTCTTATATTTCAAAACAATTGGTTATTGATGAAGGTCAGAGACTATTTTAGCCCCTTTTCAAACATCTCCTTTTTCAATTTAAGATTCCCTGTCACCAGAGATTTTAAGTGAGTACTTGAAAATACGTGTTAAATTTCAATCCGAGGAATACACTAAAAGGTTTGAAGTCTGTTTTTTTTTCTTTTTTTTGACGTCATGTAAACTACTAAATAATTGAATAAGGTAAAATAATCAATATCCTTAAAGAAAAGTACTGTAAAATCATATGTGTACATCTCCTTTGAAATCACAAACCTGAGCTAGCAGGAAGTAATACAATCTATTATCATTTCTTTTCAGACAGGATAGAAAGCAGAGAAGCTAAAAGTAGCTGCTCAAGTACTGAACAAATTCATCATAATGAAACAAAACCATGAGACACCAGGACAATCTCTGCAAAATCCTCTGGCGTTTGTTCTACAATGATTACTTGATGTAGTCTTATCATCATCATACCATGGTGATTGGGTTGGCTAGTTACATTGTTGTTAAACATCCTATTAAAGATTCTTTCACTTATATGGAGATTTTTATATATGTATCGTTTACCATTTAAACAAGAGGGTCAGTGAAACATTGTATGATGTTCTCCTTACAGCATCATATGGTCATATCGAGGAATCATCTCTTCTTTATACATTGTATATCAAAGCTAAGATCACAAGGTTAACAATTTTTTGGAAAGAAAAGAAAAGTCTATTCATACAGAATAAACATAAAAAATTTAAATTTCTATGCTTTACTATTGAAAAATACAACCAAGGTTAAAGTTTTTGCTGACAAACTGACCATAACTTTTATGCTCCTTAATCTTTGATGACAGTGACATGAAATTCAAGCAGTATAATGCAGATTTACTTAAGTTGACTTTCACATGATATTCTACATTAATTAAGTCCCTGGGTAGAGAAGCAATACCAAGTTTGAATCTGAAATAAGAAACCATTAAATGACAAAAAATCAAACAAGAGATGTAGGTGACATTGATGCCAGTGATCAGGCATCCACCAAGATTATATTGATAAATTGTGTGCAGACTTCACTATTCCTGTGCTTGCGCTTGAACTAAGACTTTCATCAAATCTTTGACGACCAGACAGACACTGAACATCATCAATCTACAATCAGCAATTGCTAAGCAATGCAGCTGAAAATAAAAAGTTTCTCACTTTTGTCCCTGATATCTTATTTCTTTCTTTTTTCATTCATAAAATTAATTCCATACTGTGTTTCTTAATAGTTCTGAATATTTCTATAGTTTTTCAATGCAGAGAACAGGTTCAAACAAATGTAGTAGGGAGCTCATATAACACTGGCCAGGCCAATCTCTGGTTGAAAGAAATTTTCAAAATGTCTTTCCAATGAATCAGTTTCAAAAAAAAAAAAAAGGGAGAGAGTTTACCGAGGATTGAATTGGCTTATCAAAGATCTCACAGAATTAGAAGTCCTTAACATAGACACAAGTTTCTGAAGCCTGAATCAGATTGATACCTCAATTGTATGACTGAAATGATGTTGAAAATGGTATGAAAATTAATGCACAAACAAATATAACACTGTATTAATGTACAATGTATAAAAGATATATATATCAACCCAGTATTTTACAGAAGAAGGACATCCAATGTACTGGACCTGATGATATGATTGTTTTGGAATGTTTAAGAAAATGAAAGATTTTGGCTGTTACAGTATGTAATCACCAGGTTTTATCAGACTGAATGAAAAGACTTTCAGTTTGATGGTAACCCTACAAAATCGCCAAAGGTAAAGAAAAAAAAAGCAGCCATAGAGCAATCCTGATTTTAAATGGCTACAAAAGCAAACAGCAAAAGGTGATCCCACTTCTCAAATCATTTTGAGTAGGAATTCACTCTTAATATCTAAAATAAGTCAATTTATTCTGGTCATAACTTAAGGGGATCAAGGTGAAGTCAGCGAAAGATAGTGAAGGTCATTGACTTTGACGCCAGGACTAGAGTACTTGCATTCCTTCCTCTTTGACAGCTAAGAATTCTCCCCTCCATGCTTTAACAAGACACTGTCGAGCTGCCAGAATTAGAACTGTATGTAGCTACTGTGTAAAATATCTTACTTTCACACTTGGCAGAGAATGTTGACATGCCTGTGATGTGGTGCTGTAAATGTTCCCGAATCAGCATTTTTAGTTATCACTTCTTCTATTGTGTCCATATGATCGCAATACCTTGTCTGCTAAAGATCCCAGAATATTTGCATGTTCTATGCTAAGCTTTGATTAGCTCTCATTGCTTCTATGTAATATGCTTCATTCAGTATAAATGCATAATGGAAAACTGATTCCAGTATAAATTAATTCATTAAACTAAGAGTTAAATTTGATTTGATTGATATTCTATAGCATTTTCAACGTTGTTTCAGTCATATTGTGGTTACATCAAGGTAATACAAGCTTTCAAATTTTACCCTTTGTAAGACTACCATTACAATTGAATGACAAGTGTTAAGATTGCTGAACATTGAAAAACTGGTCAGATAACTGTACGACCTTTCGATGGTCAACAGCCATCAAAATGATATCTGTTTGTCGCTCCCCCTCTCTTTATACTATACCTCTCCCTTCTCCCTCTCTGTAGTGTAGAATCTGTTTTTCAGTACAAAACTATGTACACATCTCACAACTGGTGCCACTAAAAAGCAACATACTGAAAATGTATGTATCTAAGAGATTTCATTTTGAAGTAGAAAGAAAACCTACAAAAATAGGAATTTGATAAGGTTCATTTTTCATAAAAGCATGTTTATTTGCAAGAAAAAGTGGTCAAAATTGGAGAGCAGGTTGGTCATTTTACTGCCTACAAATGAAAGTCTGTTTCTCTCCCTGTCTGACTCTCTCTCTCTCTCTAACTCTCTCTCTCTCTCTCATATGTAGGACCTGTCACTCAGTACAGGGCTATATATACACTATCACACCTGGTGTCACTTATGCGCCAAATACTAGAACACATCTACACATCAAAAATGAAACATACAGTCTTGATATATTCTTGTATCACATAGCTGCACTGAGTGAGGCCTGACAGAGTAACATGACATGTGTGTTGAGTTCATTTGTACGTCAATATCTGTGTCATACACCAACTTCTGCCATTTTCTTCTGATTTATATTCCTAATCTTTATTAAGGAATCAAACCTATTGCTGATTTGAAATGGCTTTAGGTTTCCATGACAGCTCTTGATCTGAGCACATGAGACAAAGCAGGACTGTAAATTTGAAGTAAATAGGTGATAAAAGCAACCCTGAAAAGTCATTTCTGTTTAATTCTCTGACTATTATGTGCTTAAAAATAAAAACTTGATCCTTCCAATACCACCCCATCCTCCAAATTATTCTTAAAAGTTATCTCAGGTGACAGCTCATTACAAACATTTCCTGATGAGATTGACGAGGATTATGGCTATTAGTTCTTTAAAGACACTTACCAAAAGTTTGGTCTAGTACTAGTGTAGCCTTGTTCCCAGACCAACTGTGCTGTTGGGCATACATGATGCCAACAATAATAGAAAATTCTTTTTAAACTTGCAAATGAAGTTACTCAACTTACTGTTAGCTGTAATAATTGTGATATAAGCAAGTTTTAGAATTATTTCAGCCATTTTATGACCGCATCAAACTAATACAGGCTTCATAAACTAATGATATTTTTTCTTATGCAGTGGAAGATCTGACACCCACTGTGACAACAGACTAAAGAGGCAGTGGGACATACAAGTTAGCTCATCCTCTGAATGGCTGACTCAAAACTAAACATACAAGAGAGTAGGGAATAATATGCTGACATCTACTGTGACATTGGATCAGGAAGGCAGAGAACACAAGTTTAAGCTGACTCCAATCTAAACAGTACAAGAGAGTAGGGGCAGAAGGACATATAAGTTGAAATGGTCACTCAATGGCCACCTCCAAACTATACAGTACAAAACAATTGAAACAAAAGAAATATATGTCAGGAAATGACCATCTTCTTTGAGCAGTATTTTTTGTGTTAGTTGTTCAAGGTCACATGAAGATCAATTGCCTTGTCATCATTGGTCTTAAAAACAGTCAATATTAGTGTTTAAAAAACATGAAATTTTTATATAAAATTTGCATATACATGTATGTTAAGTATGAAACTCAATATCAGCTAAATCAAATGATCCTTATGACTGAAGGTCTCAAAATTACTTTTTGAAACCATACTTCAAAGTTCAAGATGCCTTTGGATGGGTTTCAACTCCATTCCTGTCTAAGTTTCAGATGGGTTTTGTCAGTGAGTTGCTCTACACCATAAACCATGCAGATAGTCCTGGTCCTGGCAGATGCATTTTCATAACTTTGTGCTTAGTAGCGAAATATTTTCATTAAACGGTAAGTATGATAAATGGCTACCATGCATACTTCAGACGTATGACCCAGGGCACATAGTACATGTAGTATGTAAAATGCCGAGATTATCCCTGATAACAATCATGTCATCAAATAATAGCATGGTTGATCATTAGAGCTAGAATTTTTTTTTTTAAATGAGAGATTGATGTTTCTGAACTTACAATGTTGATGAGGCTCATTTTCACGGAGATGTCTCTCTGATAATTCTTGTGTTGTACACAAAAATGAAAGCCTTTTAATGTGCAGTAAAACCTGGCCTTAAACCCTCAATAAGCAAATTATTTCACAATGAGGACCATAAAAATTCAGTCTGCTTACTGTTACTTTGGTCTGTTTTGACCTAATCATAGCAACCAGCACACTTATCAATGAAATAAACCCATGCATGCAGTCTCCTAGATGGCATCACTTGCTATAGAGAGTGCAGTAACAATATTCAATGACATTTCCATATAGAAATCTTCAGTTAGATACTAAATAACAATACATGCTGCCAAACATCAATAGCTAGATTCCACTGTATTTTGCCATCTTATTGTTTTCTGTTTTTGTAGTTTAATGTCTTTTCATATTACCAGCATTTCAATTTTACTGATGTTGTTGTTGCGTTGTTGTTTAACGTCCCACTCAAGAATATTTAACTCATATGGAGACGTCACCGTGTGCCGGTGAAGAGCGACAAATTTTGCCTATGCTTGGCACTGCTGGCAGTAGAGAAGGGAGGGTTCTTTAACGTGCCAACACCTACTGTGACATGGGACCTCAGTTTTTACTGTCTCATCCGAAAGACAGGGACGGCAAACTGCGGAGTGGCGCTACACCGGAATCGAACTCCAGACCCTCAGATTCAAAGTCGAACACGCTAACCACTTGGCCAAGGCTTCAATTTTACTGTAATGGTGTCTACTACATGACATTACCTAAGCCAATTTTGATGTATCACTTAGCATTACATCCTGGTTGTTGTGCTGCTTTTATTTTAATTTTTTAACCATTCTTATTCAAGACAAGTTACCCAGGTTTTCTCTTTAGGACAGAAAACTGGCAAAGAAGTTCAAAGCACTCTAATTACCACTGGACCATGCCAAGAACACAATCAAACCACATCCTGCTTATGTCTAATCAAGAACAGAAAATGAATGGGAGTATGTTTAAAAACAGCTAAAAGCAAATACCCATTCTTCATCACAATGTCACATCTGTAGGATTATGAATGGCAACTAAATTTAGACGAGTGACATTTCAGGAAATGTTGTATGAAGCCATTTAAGATTCTGTTTCATAATGTGAACAGGATATAAACCTTTTAAAATATCATGCACATATGATATAAGGTCAACAGATGAAAGAAGCAATTACTACTAACAAAGAAAAGATGTTTCAACTGTTCATTGCTGGTGAAGATTCCCCAAAATAATAATTGTCGGCATATCACTGCCTGACATATACATACTCTCCGAAACTGAAAACAGCTTGGCATCATTTAAGTAAAAATGGCTTTAACAAAAGATAAATGAATCCAAGTTAAAAATATCATACACATGACAAGGGTTTAGTAAAGTCAGCTGTGTTCTTACGGGTCTGAATTACGACAGATCCTAGAAGGATCTTGATGCCAACCATCATTAGATCTCTAATAAACCTATGACAGAATGTTCTCACATTTTGGACAGGGAAATCCTCAAATTTGCCTGGAAGAGATTTACTTATCTCACCCTGCGTTATCTCACCCCGAAAACCGGAAGTTGACGAACTTCTGACAATTTATTCCAGCTACATTTCTTTGATTGCTAATAAATTAACGGGAACTCTGTCCATACGGATGAAGTTAGGCCTATATGAATCTTTTGTAAACTGTAGACTAAATCTATTCTTTATCTATTTTTTCATTTTTGATACAGTTTGTATCAATTCGTCATTCATAACATATTCTGTCTACAGTTTCAACATAACGTCAAAATAACACTGTGAAATTTTTCGTGAATGAATGTTAAACAACCATTCTGTTGCACTCTCCAATAGACAGTGCATAGTCTATATTCATAAACAAGATGTGTTTGAGAAACACTATGCCCCCGAGTGGTAAGCCTTTTGTGAAGGCTAAGACAATCAAATAAATGGCACTTTTTAAATGTCTTGTCATTAGGGATACATGTGCCAAATATGAAAGCAATGTGTCAGTAGACACAAGTTACACTGAAATGTGTTCTCAAGCTATTTGACAGAAATGGAGAAATTACTTATTCAGATGATTTTAAAGTCCCATAATTC